>CAWUFW010001191.1:2842500-3077749 GCA_963921515.1 Calotriton arnoldi
CCTCCGGCACCACTACCGCGTTCGACGCCGGTCGGCCCCCCCGGCTGGCGTCGACCCCGGCCTCCAACCCGACGTGTACCCGGAGCCGGACCGGCGTCGTCCAACGCCGGATCCGGCGCCGAGAGGGGTTTTTATGCCCCTGTTCACTCCTGGGGTCCCTTTTCAACCAGAATGGCACCCAGAGGATGAGGAGGAGGACTGGGAGGGGTCAGGTGACCCTCTGACTGACCAGTTGGACAGTGAACAGGACTGGAGAGAGGAACTGGGGGATGCCAGTGGTTTGGACACCTCCCCTGACCTTGGCATGTTGTCTCCTCCTACTGTGGCTACGGAGGAGGGAGCGTCGTACGCAGTGGTGTTGCGTAGGGCGGCCGAGGCTCTCAACCTCGAGCTTCCTACGGTGGCGGTCAGGACTAACCTCCTAACAGAGGTGCTTCAACCGGCTGCGAGCTCTTCGGAGCCCTTGCTACCGTTTAATGAGGCCCTCACCGACGTCCTTTTGGGCATGTGGTCCAGGCCCAACACGGGGGCTCCCGTGGACAGGATGAGTGCCCGACGCCACCGCCCGGCTCCTGGCGACCCCACTTTCCTCTCCCAACACCCCACCCCGGAGAGCTTGGTAGTCCAAGCCTCCACTTCCAAAAGCGCATTCCCTACCGCTCCACCGGAAAGGGAATCCAAGAAGCTGGACCATCTTGGAAAGAAAATGTTCTCTTCCGCCAGCTTAGGACTGCAGTCGGTAAACACTGCATGTCTCTTGGGCCATTATTCCCACTCGGTGTGGGATATGGTGGCGCAGGTGCAGCCTCAGTGTCCGGAGGAGGCCTGGGCAGTGCTCTCCCAGGCTGTTGCCGCCGGGAGGGATGCAGTGAAGTTTGCCATATGTTGTGGGCTGGACACCGCCGACTCTCTGGGCAGGACCATTTCAAGAGTCAGTAGCACTTCGTCGCTATGCCTGGATGAGGTCGACTGGCTTTTCAGGGGATGTCCAGAACACCTTGATGGACATGCCCTTTGATGGCCGTCGCCCTTTTGGCGACAAATCAGACAACGCTCTAGAGCGTTTCAAGGACTCACGGGCTAAGGCCAAGTCCTTGGGCCTCTCCACCCGCCCTGCGCAGTCTGCTTTTCGCCCCTTTCATGGCTACGGAAGGGGTGCCCTGCTACGTCCTGCCCAGAGCCACAGGCCGCAGCAAGTTACCCAACCTTCGCGCGGCCGGGGACGTGTGAACAACCGCCGTGGTTCTGGGGGCCAGCGGGCGGGCCAGTCCACCAACCCCCCCTCTGCAGCAGCCTCCAAACCCTCCTAGTCCGACCTTTCAGGCCCATCAAACGCCAGTGGGTGGCAGGATTCACCATCACCTCCCCCACTGGCGCACCATCACGTCGGACAGGTTGGTTTCGCAAATAGTCCGAAGGGGCTACTCCCTCCTGGGCAAGGGAGCCATCGAGCGCGTTCCTGTCCCAGAAGTAGGTCGTGGTTGCTACTCCCACTACTTTCTTGTCCCCAAGAATGACAAGGTCCTGCGTCCTATCTTGGATCTCAGGGACGTCAACCGCTTCCTCCGGAAGGAGAAGTTCAAGATGTTGACGCTTACTCAGGTCTTGTCTGCCCTCGACCCGGAAGACTGGATGGTAGCGTTGGACTTGCAGGACGCTTATTTTCACATCCCAGCCCTGCCGGCCCACCGGCGTTACCTACGATTCAAGGTAGGCCACGCGCATTTTCAATTTACCGTGCTCCCCTTTGGCCTTACCAGCGCCCCTCGGGTGTTCACGAAAGTGATGGCGGTGGTCGCAGCTCATCTGCGCAAATCAGGGGTTCCAGTCTTCCCCTATCTCGATGACTGGCTGTTGAAGGCGGGCTTGCCCCAGGCTGTCGTCTCCCACCTCCAGACTACGGCCGACCTCCTGCATTCGCTGGGGTTCTCCATCAATGTGCTGAAGTCACACCTGATTCCCTCTCAGAAGCTCCTCTTCATCGGAGCGGTTCTGGACACAACGCAGTTTCGCGTCTATCCTCCCGAACAGCGATTCCGAGATATTAGAGCTATGATTCCGATCTTTCAGCCTCTATTCCGGGTTTCGTCAGTAGGACCCTCAGGCTACTGGGCCTGATCGCGTCCTGCATCCTGCGGTTGGACCATGCCAGATGGCATATGCGGGCTCTGCAGTGGGACCTGAAGTTCCAGTGGACACAACATCAGGGGAACCAGTCCGATTGCGTCCAGATCTCGAAGGGCACTGCACACCAATTGCAGTGATGGCTAACGAACCAGGATTGGGTCGACGGCAGATCACTCTCCCTTCCCCAACCAGAGTTCACAGTGGTGACCGATGCATCACTTCTGGGATGGGGCAGCCACATGGGGGAGGCGGAGATCAGAGGCCTCTGGTCTCCAGCGGAGTCCGGGCTCCACATCAACCTTCTGGAGCTTCGGGCGATTAGTCTTGCACTCAAAGCATTCCTTCCCTCTGTCCGGCGAAAAGTAGTGCAGGTGTTCACAGACAACACCTCCGCCATGTGGTACTGCAACAAACAAGGCGGGGTGGGGTCGTGGCCCCTATGTAAGAAGGCCCTCTGCCTCTGGACATGGCTGGAACATCAGGGCATTTCCCTGGTGGTTCAACACCTGGCAGGTTCCCTGAACGCCAGGGCGGACGAACTCAGCCGCAGGTGCATGATGGATCACAAATGGCGTCTTCACTCAGAGGTGGTGCAAGTGGGGAGAGCATTGGTTAGATCTATTCACCACCGAAGAGAATGCGCATCGTCAGCAATTCTGCGCGTTGGAATTTCCAAGGCAGTACTCGCTAGGCGACGCTTTTCGTCGCGAGTGGAGTTGCAGCCTTCTATATGCCTTTCCGTCTATACCACTTCTGCCCAGAGTGCTGAAGAAGATCAGGTGCGACCGGGCCCAAGTCATTCTTGTGGCTCCGGATTGGGCACGAAGAGTCTGGTATCCCGAGCTGCTACACATGGCCATCAATCCTCTGATCAGACTGCCTCTTCGGGAGGATCTTCTGTCGCAGCAGCAGGGGACGGTCCTCCACCCGAACCTGTCCAGCCTGCACCTCCTAGCGTGGAGATTGAGCGGCAGCAGTTGGCGCTGTTTGACCTGCCTCCCGAAGTCTGTGATGTTAACTTGGCAGCCAGGCGTCCCTCCACTAAGACGGCATACGCCTGCAGATGGAAGAAATTTGTGGCATGGTGCACAGCAAAGGCTGTGGATCCCCTTTCTGCCCCTCTTTCTGAGGTTCTCTTGTTCCTCCTTTCTTTAGAGTGCCCAGAGCAGAGCCCTGCTGGGCCAAAGGGCTACCTCTCGGCCATTTCAGCCTTCCTTAGGCGTCCTGATCAGCCTTCTCTTGTCAAGTCCCCTGTTGTAAATCGTTTCCTTAAGGGCATTACTCATCTTTTTCCTCCTGTTCCTTTCGTAATGCCCCAGTGGGACTTGAACTTGGTTCTTACATATCTTATGTGCGCTCCCTTTGTGCCGCTCCAGAACTGCCCTCTCAGGCTTCTAACTTTGAAAATTGCCTTTCTGGTGGCCATCACCTCTGCTCGCAGGGTGAGTGAGCTACAAGCTCTTTCTTCCAAGCCTCCCTTTCTGGCTGTTCATCCGGACAAGGTCGTCCTCAGAACTAGACCTTCCTTTCTTCCCAAGGTGGTTACTTCTTTCCACATTGGCCAAACCATCACTTTGCCCACCTTCTTTCCGCCTCTGCATCCTTCAAAAGAGGAAGAGAGGCTCCATCGTCTGGATCCAAAACGTGCGCTTTCCTTCTACTTGGATCACACCAAACAATTCCGGGTGGACGACCAGCTCTTTGTTGGTTACGTGGGCACTAAGAAAGGTCGGGCCATGCACGAATGGACCATCTCCAGGTGGGTCATTCTGTGCAACAAAGCTTGCTATTCTTTGGCAAAGAAGTAGCCTCCAGTGGGACTGCACGCCCATTCCACCAGGGTCACGGCAGCTACCACTGCTTTGGGATGGGGAGTCCCCCTTAATGACATCTGTCAGGCAGCTACGTGGGTATCGCTGCACACGTTTACCAAACACTACTACCTGGACAGCCAAGTCCGGAGAGACGGTTTCTTTGACCGTTCTGTTCTCCAGGACTTTCTGGTGTGAACTTAGTTATAGATTCATTACCTTAGAATAGATACCCCAGGAATACCAACCCCGGAGGTGGGTCTGCGAACTAACTGTTTCTTTCAGATGAACAAGTAACTTACCTTTGGTAGCGATATATCTGTAAGAAACATAGGTTAGTTATAGATTCCTTACCGCCCCACCCATCCTCCCCGTTCTGCGAACTGACTTCTAGGGTTAAGGTCTTCCTTTCAGGGCCCTAGTTTTGTGCACCAGTGGTCAGTGTCTTGCATAGCTCTGCGCTTCTGGCGTGGAAAGTCGTGTACAGAACTGACGTCAGCGCGCGAGGGCGACGTCTACGTAGCTACTGCAACGTTATCCCGGCGACCACGACGCCAACGACGAACGCGGAGTCGACCGACGCCACCTTACGACGTGCAGGGGTACTGCTGACGAAAAACTTTCTGGATTCAGTCTGACGCCTGGGGGTAATTCTAAGGAAAGGAATCTATAACTAACCTATGTTTCTTACAGATATATTGTTACCGAAGGTAAGTAACTTGTTCTTCTATGCCATTGTACGCATTCTGCAAGGCATGCAATAGCATGGCTTAGCGGGGGAGAGCCCCCCTCCAAAACAAGAAACCCTGGGGGCTCCCCGCACCACCAGGGCTGTGGTGGCCTCTGTTACGCCCCTGGCTTCTACATGTAAAAACTTTACTTACTCCTTCCCCTTCCCCAATGATATGTGGTATGCGCTGTGCTGCGTGCAGCATACTTTACATTTGACCATGGTTTGGCGATTGTGCGCAATCTAAATATCGTCTATTGATGGCACAATATGTGTCTGCATAAAATGGCGATTCCCTCCAGGATGTCTTCTCCCCCTTAACGGATATGACAAACTTCATATACCACGGTCAGGCACTTTGTAGCGATCTAGAGAGGAGCTTACGAATATACATCTGCGTGCAAAACCAGTGTCTGACTCCCCTGTACACAAGTTCCTTTGCTCACCCTGTGTTGTGCTGCATTGGCGAGCACCCTGAAGACATGTGGTGAGGCTGCCTCCTGTTGTTCAGAAAGAAACAAAAAACAAGCATGTGCAATGCAATCTGTCTCGCCTTTGGGACCTTATATGTATTTAGCTATGCAGCACATTAGCCAGGGTGCTGAAACATCTACTGTTCTTTTAACAAGGAGTGAAAGTAAGCACCAAACTGTGCAACACGCCAGGTATGGGAACACATGGAGAGAAATATTGCCTTTCAGTGGGAAATGGTATAGTCCAAAGCTCTGTTTTTAATATAAAATCAGGGCCTTCGGTGGTCATATCACTGAAAATTCAAGATTTGAAAAAAATATTATTGTCTATGGGTGCTCGTGGAAGACCATTTCTATGGACTGGAATCTAGAGAAGTCTAAAGTGATTCTGGTATTTTACTGACCTCTGCTGGTCATTTTCTATCAAGAAAGTTAAGTAGAGGCAGTTGCCAGAAAAATAAAAAAGAAAGTCCCTCAGCAGAAAGCAGTTCTGGTATTTTACTGACCTCTACTGGTCGTTTTCTATCAAGACAGTTAAATAGAGGCAGCAGACAAGTCCTAGGGCTCATCTTCAGAGCCCACAAAGTACATACACATTTAAGTATATACAAGAGGTCTCGAATGCTCGACCTAACTAGACAATTTGATTGAAAATGTTCCCTCTGATTCTCTCTACTCTACAAAGTTAAATGTACTCTTGCTGTATTAGTTAAGAGCTGAACATGAGTGCACCGGATAATTGCTGCCCCTCTGATAAGACCCTTGTGTAAACAGGCTTTTGCAATCTCACCCTATAATTATCCGGCGAGAGAAGACCCAGACCAAGCAGTAAATTTTCAGGGGCGTGATTCGGTCAGTAAGATTAGGAAGGTGTGAGCTTCAGGTTTTCCATCATCCATTATGGCGTATCCTGGTAAAATACATTATACGAGAAGCAATGTAGAAGAGGGGGGTTTAAGGGAAAGTGGAAAGGGAATGGAGTACAGATAGTAAGGGGTACTTAAAACACAATATTTTGTGTAAAGTGTGTGTATAAAAATCCCAGGTGAAAACCGACAGACTTCTCACCTTACACGACTGAAAACACCTGTATCCAACTATTTACAAGAGAACAGAATTAGAAGGCGGGGTGTAACGCCCCAAACACCCCTCTGAAGCTACGCCTCTGTAAATGTTGACAGGTCAAATCTGTTGGAATTTAATGGGGTAAAAAGCCCAATAATCACTAACCCTTGAGTGTTCGATTTTAATAATGCGGCTAATATATAATATCCCTTCAGAGCACCTGCAACCATGTCCCCAAAGTGTTTTAAAATGTAAAGAAATCTCATATTTTGGTTGGCTCAGACTTCCCGCCAATGCTTGTAAAAATGGGTAAACACTGTCATCATCCAGTCAGTAGTAGTAGTACTCACCTGGACTTCAGAAGTAGACCCTGCCTGCACAAGCACAAATAGACATTTTATCTGGGATAAAGACCTGCTTGCTGCTGCCCTCCTAAAAGAATTTGCACTAGACCCTAAACATTGGACATATTCCTCTCCTAGGACCTGGAGAAGATGGAACTGCACTACCCAGTGGGTGGGAGTAAATGACCCCCAAGACCAGAACAGTCTTCTTGACTGAAGCCTGCGTAGAGAACACCTCAAGGAACCTGCAAGCCACAAAGACCTGAAAGCCGTAATCAAAGTAATACAGAAAAGCAGAACATGCCCCTCAGTGGTAAACCATCATTATTATTTCCCAGCACCATTCCTAACCAAAGGGGAGCCTACATCTCCCAATTTACAGCCTCAGGTGGGCGTAAAGGTATTTTACTTTCACCCCAGGCCTTAAGGTGTGTCCTTTTAGGATCTGATAGGTGCTCTAGTTTCAAAACTATGTGAACAATCTCTCTAGCAATGTAACCTTCTGGAGTTAAAGGTTTAGTGTTAACTGTGACTTCAAGTGGCTTTAACCCGGTCCTCTGTGCCAAGTAGATGAGTGTTTGGATCCAGTAGATGCTTCTTGGTGGTTCATGCAAGTCCTGACCAACCAAAGATCTTTACCATAAATGAGATACAGATATGTGAAGTTGAATACCTCCTAAGGGATGTTTTGTAGATACTCGATCAATTCAAGCACCCAGTCCTCCTACATTGATGTCAGACGTGTTCAGTCACTAAACAGTCTCCTCACCTGAAGAGTGTCCCTCCTCGATACTGGCTACCAGATAATTTCCAGTTAACTCGGTTAAGGTGAGGTAATGTTTTTTTTTTTGTTTTTTTGTCCTCATTCGCCATCAGATAAATTTAGAGCTTGTTCGATATACTCCTGTGGCCCCCCTTACAACTGGCACCAACTGGAGAGCTCTGAATCTAGATGGATATGCTTTACACAGGGCCTCTCTACAGATTGGTTCTGTATCTCTCGGGGCGCCTCACAGAAACCAGAGAGATTTAGTAAGTTAGTGTAAAGGCTTAATCATTGGACTGATTTAAGCTATTTTTATTTTATTTTTATTTTATTGATCCAAGCTGTCCAGCCATTCTTCGCATGGGCCCCAAAAATCTTTCGTTTTTATCTTTATTCAATCTAGCTCTGTCCAGCTTCATTGTGTATTTAATAGAGATCACCCAATCCAAAAGAGTTGGTGAAATATCCTTAATCCATTTTTTGCAAATTTCCCTTCGTGCAATTAAGATCAGGTATAAACATAATCTATTTTCCCCTCTTGACATAAACTCGTAATGTGGAAACAATCCAAAGAAAACTAAATTTATGCTTACCTGCGTAGTTATACCAAAAATGCTTTCCATACCTCTATTTACCTCCGCCCAAAAATGACTTAGCTTTGGGCAAGTTAAAAACATATGTATGTCGTCTGCATTGATCTGAAGACACTTTGGACACTTTAGCACCGGACCTTTCGTAAATTTTGAAAGCTTAAGGGGGGTCCAATACACCCTGTGGATACAAAAGAGATGGTTTCTTTTTAAATTTGCAGGTTGCACTGTCGTGTGCAGAATGTCATGAGATACTTGCCATAAATCTTCGAGGTTGCAGCCAGGAAAGTTCTCTCCCCACAGCTCCGTTGGCAATTTAAATTCACCTTCTTCCAGATCAAGAAGTAACCAATATAGAGTCACCACCTCTTTTTTCTTTTCGATTTTCTTTGATAGTGTCGTTTCCAGCTCGTTGGATATGCCCACATCCATCCCAACAGTTTGATACCAACTTTTTATTTGCCAGTATTTAAATTTAGATAATCCTTTATTGACCATTGAGTTTATCTCCTCCCATGATAACAAAACTCCAGTCGGGGCTAGCTGACCCCATCGCTGAATTCCTGCTTTGACTAAAGGGGTTGATAAAACATCTCTAGTCCATCCTGGTGAACCTGGTGCGTTCCAAATGGGAGCGAGGGCACTAAAATAGCTAATTCTTAAAATTTTCTTGATCTTGGCCCAAGTACTTACTAAGCTGTATAGTATTTTTAAGCGTACTTTAAAAAAAAATCTTGGATCTCCAAATTTGTATAAGAAGCCCTGGCTCCCACTCTCCACATCCAAGAGCATCTCCTTGAACATTACACCGATATCGGAGCCATCTGGTATATCCATGAGCATTTTTCCTGCCCTCAAGGAGAATACCCTTGCATATAAAACTAGATCTGGGAGGCATAGCCCTCCTTTATTTTTTTTCCTTCTTAGCTTCTTCCACGATATTCGAGTTCCTTTCGAGGCCCAAATAAAGGTATTTAGTTTTGACTATAGTTTTCAAGATTTTCTCATTAAATGTTAGCGGAATATTTTGTAGTAGAAAGATTATTTTTGGCAACAACATCATTTTTATTAAATTAACTCTACCAATCAGGGTCAGAGGAAGGTAGGCCCATCCTGTTATGGAGTTTTGTATTTCTTTCCCAACTTTATGAAGATTTGTTTCTGTAATTTTATCAAAATCTTGAGTAATCAATATTCCTAAATATCTTATTGTTTCTTTTGTTGGATAGATACAGTCTCTCACATTCCAGACCATGCATTCCGTTTTAGCTTCATTTATTTCGTATCCGGAAACCTGTCCAAACTTCTGTGCTTCTTGATATATTAACGGGAGTGTAATATTTAGATTCGTCGTATATATCATAAGATCATCGGCATATAATGCCACTTTTTTCTCCCATTCTCTGAATTTAAAGGAGGGTATTTTAGGGTGTGTTCTAAGCTTTTCAGCCAGCGGTTCTATATACAAATTAAAAAGCATTGGTGATAACGGGCAGCCCTGATGAGTGCCTCTCAGGATTTTAACTGAGTCAGAAAGATTACCGTTTACTAAACTTCTGGCTGTAGGAACTTTGTAAATCAACGAAATTGACCTGCAAAAGTTTTTACCTAAATTGCTTTCTTTTAATATGTATTTTAAATAGGTCCAATTCACTCTATCAAACGCCTTCGTGGCATCTATTGTTATCACTGCCAGGGGGATTTTATGTAGGGTCGCTACATCTATTGTTCCAACCAAGTTATAGGTAAGGTCTCTTATTCCCCTGCCTCTAACAAACCCCTTCTGAGCTCGATGTAATAAATTCTCTGCCACCCCATTCAATCTCTCTACCAATATTTTTGAAAAAATCTTATAATCTATATTGAGCAGAGAGATTGGCCGGTATGAATAGCAGGAACGTGGTGGTTTAGAGGGTTTGAGGATTAATGCTACCATTGCTTCGTTCCACGAAGGTGGTATATCTCCCCCTTCTTCAAAGATGTGTGAAAATAGAGACGTCATGACAGGAATAAGAACTTCTTTTAAAACCTTGTATAGTTCCGCAGGCAGTCCGTCTGGGCCTGCGGCTTTCCCAGATTTTCCCGATGTTATAGCCTTTCTGATCTCAACCCTCGAAATCGGCATATCCATATTCCTAGATTTATCATCAGTAATTCTGTTTAAAGGCGTCCGGCCCATCCAATTCCTTATTTCTATTTCTTGGACAGCTAGATCTTCATGGTAAACCTTCTCAAAATGTGCCTGAAAGGCCTTTTCAATATCATTTGGGGTCTTAAGTACAACTCCCAGGGCATCTGAATTTATCTCATTAATGTTGCTTCGGCCAAGATCTTGTTTAGTCTTCCATGCCAGAAGCTTCCCGCAGCTCTCCCCATACTCGAAATGAGCTATTTTACTGGCTTGCCATTTCTTTTTTAGCCTTGACTCTAAGACCGCCGCCAGCTCTGATTTGAGAGATTCTAATTTTTGGGAGATATTTACATTGAGTGAATTACTCTGCTGTGTATTTAGATCGCACTCTATTTTCTGTATTTCTCTTTCTATTCCCTCTATTTCTGCTTTATATTTTTTGTATCTAGCAGATTGTATAGAGGTTATTAGACCCCTTAAAAAAGCTTTATAAGCATCCCAGACCACTTGTATCGGGGCAGTGCCTAGGTTCGTCTGAAAGAAGCTCTCTGTTTCCAAGGTTAACTTCTCAATTGTACTTTCCTCCAAAAGAATAGCACGCTCTAATGTCCATCTCCTGGAGGTCGGTCTGATTGGAACATTAAGTATTAAAGCTACAGCTGAATGGTCAGACAAGTGCTCCCCCACATGTTTGACATCCTGGACCCATTGTTTTAAAGCTGTATTTAGAAGAAAATAGTCTAATCTAGACTTGTGTCCGTATTTTTTGTTGTGAAAGGTATAACCTCTCTTATTGCCCATTATTGCCCTCCAAACATCATACCACGCTAGTTTTTTCATCGCATTCCTAATTAATGCTCTCACTTTAAAATTTTGGACAGAACTACTTGTTCGTGATTTGTCTAATGCGTGATCTAGAACGACATTAAAATCTCCAGCTAATAATAGCGGGTCTGTATAGTTTAACAATTCCGATAATAAGTTCTTAAAAGGAGTCGTGTCATCCGTATTTGGACCATAATAGCCCGCAACTATAAACTTATAAGCATGGAATTTAATTTTGGCTATAGCCCATCTCCCCATTTTATCCACCGTGCTGGTCTCCAGAGAGATAGCTGAATTTTTCTTTATAATGATTGCCACCCCTTTAGATGGTAACGATTGAGTTGGACAAACTACGTCTTGGATCCACTTCCTAGATTTACATAATGATTTTAACTCATTTTCTAACAAATGGGTTTCTTGTAATATAAGAATCTGCTCCGAAGTGTCTCTTAAATATTGGAAAAAAAATTGCATTCTATACTTTGTTCTTAGCCCATTTAAGTTCCAAGAAAGCACCTTTAATTTAAAATCCTGATTCCCTATTGGACAAGTCATCTCTTGGATATCTTCGCTATATTGTTGATTCTATTATGGCGATTCAGACATTTTTTTTTGTTTTTTCCCAATGCTCCCCACCCTGTGCTCCCCTCCCTCTCTCCCTCTGGTGAACCCTCCCCTGGAGAACCCCTCTTTCCTTCTTCCATGACCTCTACCTAGGCCTATGGGGCCCTCCCTCAGGTCAAGAACTCGATGTTGATTTACAAAGTGCTCAGAAATTTTAGTATCTCGGAGGCTATTGTTTTCTTATTTTGTTGTCTCATGATCTCCCGATATTGAATGTAAAAAAAATTCAGCATCTTCCACCCTTCTAAATACCTGCATTTTGTTATTATGCATTACCTTCAATGATGCTGGAAATTTTAGTTGTGCTGTGGCTCCCATTTTCTTTAGGGGGTCAAGCAATTTCCCCAGCTCCCATTGTCTAGATGCTGTGATTGCGGAAACGTCTGACCGTATTTGAAATGCTACATCTTCTGCACAAAGAGAATTTAATTTGAGAGCTTTATTAAGAATTTCTTCTTTTAGACTGTATGTCAAGAAATGTACTAAAATTTTCTTGGGTCTCGTTTTATTAGGGTTGAGTCTGAAAGGATCTCTGTGCACTCTTTGTATATCGGCCCTGAGTGCTTCCTCTGAGCAGTCAATATGAGTGGCCTGTTTTATAAGTTTTATTACAAATTCTTTCAGGTTATTCCCCTCCGCCCCTTCCGGGACCTTGAGTAGGCGAATGTTGTTTCTTCTTTGTGAATTTTCTAACGAGACTAGTTTGTCTTGCATTTCCAGCCCTTTCTCCCTCAGTGCAACTATGTGCTTTGTATTATCCCCCGTCTGTGTTACTAAATCAGCTACAGTCAGTTCAAGCGCAGTGGTCCTAGCAGCGAGGGAGTCCAATTTACCTTCAAGTTTTTCGCATGAGGTTTTGATATCCACTTGGTTGTTCTCAGAAACCAAGAATCTCTCTCTCATCTCTTCCGCTAGTGCTTGTAAAAGATTGCACATTGAACGCGATTGGGGGTTATTAGCAGTGTCTCCAGCTTGTACCGCATCAAGCTCTCCTGGGTTAACTCTGGTGGCCATGACTTGATGATTAATCGGTGGTGCCTGCGATATATGTGGTATATGTGATGTGTCTACCTCTCTAGTGCTACCCTGGGTCCCCTGTTCCAACTCTACAGATATTTTCTCTATTATGTCCGTCATTTCTGAAGTCTGTAAGATATCTTCTTGCAACCCTCCTTTATCCATAAGCGGGTAAAACTTGTTGGACGTAGGAATGCTATTCAGGGTAATTTGGGAGTCACTTAGGACGTGTGTAGAGTCGTATGTCGAGATCTCAGTCCCTGGTTTTAACACTAGTGTGGTGGGAGTAATCTTGAAGAAATTTCTAAGGGACAGCGTTGGTTTGGGGGTTTGTCGAACCGGTAATACAATCTTTTTTTTTTCCAAACACTTTATGCTTGCGTGCTCCTGAATTTTTTGGTTTACTTTGTACTGGAAGTTTCTTTGGGGTATTAGGTTGTACTACCCCTTGATTTTGACTGGCTTCAATGTCCTGTGAGTCCAACATATGTAGTTTCAGCTTAGAACTTCTTAAGGAGTATCTAGACTGTGTCCACCCTAAATCTGTATCTTCTGATTTATTGGGCAGTTTTCCTCCTGTAACACTCTTTTCTTCTGCCTCGTGTCCCTTCCTCACCCTCCTTTCCCAAGAATTTTCGCATAAACTTTCCAGCCTTGGCCCCCTCTCCTTACCGTTTTCCTGCGGTATCTGATAATTCGTATCAAGGCTTTGGTGCTGAGTTTGGGGGTTCGGTCTCACTGAGGCTATACTGCCTCTGCTTCCGCCTCTGTCTCCGCCTTTCTCGCTCCCTCTCCCGCTCTGGAAGCTCTGGAGGGGGATTTGAATCACGGCTCTCTGCCGACCGCTCAGCTCACATGCAGCGCGGGACCAAAGCAACTCCAAGCTCCCATGAGCGTCCGATGCCCGCGATCTCTCCAGGCTCGCCCCCAGCCATGACGAGCGCACCAAGCCGCTAATCACCGCCGGCTCCAACTCCGTGGCCCCAACGCCGGGACTCTCACCACACCGGCACCGACCCCGTGCCAGAAGATCGAGGCCGTCGAACACTGCCGATTTCCACTCCGCGGTCTTGCCGCCACCTCCGCCGCTCTCGCAGCACCAGCGCCCTCCGGTAAATAGCACAGTTTGAGGCGGCATACGAATCAAATGCAGGTAATACAACCGGGAATTGAGTTATAGTAATTTAAATCATGAAAATAATGCTTGTCCTTAGATCTCATTAAGTTCTGTAGCCTCCTTAATACATTTTTGCCGAGATAATAGTATTTTAGTGCATAGTTAGTGCATTTTCACCTTCCTGACCTGCGGGAGCCTTCGCGACCCGCTACTCGCCGGCCGCCATGTTCTCCAAGGTGAGGTAATGTTGCAATTGGCCTTGGCCGGTTGAATATATTTTGGACTTGAGTGGGACCACTGTTTGAGTTTAGTTGGTGGGTTGTGTGGTGTTACTGTTTTTTTGGCACGGTTTCCTGACAGATAGCAATCCATTGGGTTTCCCAGACTAACACACAGGGCTGTAAAAAACCTAGAGCAGAGGGCATATATGTGAAATCAAGATTTCTGTCTGGAGCCTCTACTGCATTGGCTGCAGTGCACAAAGATTATAGTAATGGTTTCAAACCAAGACAAACATTTGAGCCAGGAGCATGTGTTGATCCAGTTCAATGACTCAGCCATAGGCCTCTATTGGCAGTGGTATTCTAAGTTTTGTGTTTTTGGCAGCTAATACAAAAATATCATTGACAAGAAATAGCTGTGACTGGATGCAGAGTTGATTTAGTGTAATACTAGTGTCGAACAATACATGAGTTCCAAACACTGTACCAGATAGCTCTTGGAGAAAGCCTTGACTGCTTGACTCACTACCCTTGGAGAGTCAAGCGTGCAACCGAAGCAATGTAGTTATACAACTGGGGTGCAATAGTACCCCTGGCGCTGTGACACCAGTGATAAACACAGTACCCACAACATACTGCAACCACTGATTCCCCAGGACCCAAAGAATAGACTTTGCACTTGTGTTTCGGTTTAGCAAAGAGCATCTGGTCAATTTCTGAGGCCTCAGATGCAATATGTTGGCTTTTCCTATTAGGCCCAAGTGAATACCAAAATAAAACTGTTGTGGTTTGGTCTGAAAACCAACGAATTAGGGTGCATTTTCTCATCTCACTGTCCGCAGCCTGTTGGGGTCCAATTGTTAGATTGCCTGCTGCGGTCAGGTCATTATCCCTCGCCTCTCATCTTCATTTGAATGAAGCAGAGCTTCGTCTGTGCCCGCTAACAGAAAGGGGTGGGAGGTTGATACTTGAAAGAGGGGGGAATCAGTGGCATAGTGACACCCCCACTTCAGCAGCTTAAGCGGGGGCTGCCACTTGGTTAACAGAACTGCGTTAGGGAATACCATGACTCAAGGGTGTGGCTGACATGCACATTTAAGGAAACAAGAAAGAGACATAAAAAAAGTAGGGGAAAACAAAGACTAACAAATAGAAAAAGTGAGCATGAGAGAGGTGATTAAAATAAGTAAGCATTAAAAAATGCCGGTAAATAGACGGAGGAAGGAAGGGTGAAAGGAAGTAAAGAAAGAAGAAAACGTGAAAAGCCGAGTGGAAGGAAGAAGGGGTGAAAGAAGGAGTGTCTGGAAGAGGATAAAGAAAAATAGATTGTAGAGTTTAATGATGAATAAATAGGTGAAAGGAACTATTCTAAGGAAGAGTGGGTGTGCCTACTCCATGTGCTAACGTGATTAAAATGCCATCCACTTGGACCATACGTCTAATTATCTGGCCACTCCCTTGGGGGGAATGCTTCCTTCTGAGATAAATCCGCGTCTTGGTGAAAACCTTTTAGTGTCCCTGCATGGAGTTACTCCCCAGTAGGTTTTGCCAGCATGCTTCGGAAGTGTGTCCAAAACATTCCTTCATTCAAAAGTTGCAGTCCGTGAGGGGACCTCGGGCCAGTGCTCGCAGCCGGCCGGCGGGAGCAGCCAGCAGCCGCATCCAGCAGCCGCATCCAGGTCTGCCCAGGCCAATCAGCTGAGCTTGGTGTGCGCTCCGGGCGTAGAGCCGGTGCGGGCAGGGCGCTTGTCTCGGAAGCGGCTGCTTCCTGCTTCTTAGTGCGGCTACCACCGGCACCACACAGGCGGGGCTCCTCGGAGCGGCACAGTAAGATGGCTGCTACTCGGCACTCTCAGCTGAAGCTGGACTCCGAGATTGAGCGCGCCCGAGCCGAGTGCCAGTGGGATCGGATCGAGAACCTGGCCGGGCAGCTCTCCTCCAAGAGTCCGGACCCTCCAGCCGGTGAGTGGGACTAGGGAGCGCCAAAGTCTGCGCCCGCTGCGGCGCGCTATTTAAAACGTGCGCCCCCCACAGGCTGTTGCAGCCTGTCCACAGGCACCCAGTGGCAACCTGGTAGGGGGTTTGGGCACCCTGGTCGGTAGCACTGCATTCGCAGGCCACTGCCCGCTGAGATACTTTGTACCGTTCAAACTTTGCCAGCGCTCTTATCCCTCAATCAAAACCTGGGTGGAGGATGTTTTCCATGCTGTCTGGCCAAGCGTAAGGTGTCTTCAGATGTCCAGCTCACACAGTGTCACGGTGGAAATTGTGTTAATGTTTTGAGGCCCCGCTCTCAACATGAGGCTGTTAGAAAGTTACACTTCCTCAGTAGTGTTCTTCTACCTCTCCTGTCACAACTGTAACAACACCGCGCCTAGGGTGTTTCAGGGCTACGCATCCTAACCTCCACGAAGCCTCATAAACTAAGATTGTACGTTAGCAGCAAGGTCAGTGCAACATGCGGTCAGAGGGCTGCCCGTTCCCTCTATCAATAATACGTCTTACAATGAACGTCTGGGCAATATTGACTGAGTACAGTTCTGTGGGTGAGACAGCGAGTGGGCGTGCCTTTCTCACACACCTATTACCTCTTTGGGTGGAGCTGGTCAGGCCTGTCCTCCAAGGGTAGAAATACGTGGCCACCTAACCCTCACCGACATCCCAGTGTTAACAGGACACCGCAGACTCGCTTGTAACCCACCCAGCATCCCGGACTCAGCGGTCCGAGTACCTCACACTCTACGCACATGTCTGGGACAGCTCTGACCTTCCACACATGACACATCCCTTTGTTTGCGGGGCAGGGCAGCCCCTGTCCATCCACACACGTCCCAGAGCCGACGGGGCACGGCTGAGTCAGAAGGGACTTTGCCCGGGACACGTGTGCGGCTGATCAGGCTCCGGACCTGACACAGACACGAAGGAAACAACTCGGACCTGAGCAACAGCAGAGCTCAAAATGCAGGCGCACTCTCTCTGCCTCTTTGGAACTTTCCTTGGTTTGTTGTGAAGGTGCACGCCCAGGCTGCATGCCCTGGCTGTAACACGGGCACACACCGTGTTTTGGTATGCATAGCAATGCCGTTCCACCAGGAGTGCTTCCAATGTCTCTGGAATGTTTTACGACATATTTAGTTTTTACATGGATTACATTTGCAGCCGAAGCTTTTATTGTTTCAACTGTTTATGGGTAAAACGACGCACTGTTAAACAATGTTCCAAATGCTTGTATTTCAACGGTAACGCACTCTTACACCGGGTAAAAACTGACTCCATGTCATCGGGATACACCTTACCAAGTCCTGGGCGGTGCCTTAACAAATAATTGTTCTAACTTGCATTAGGCGATTGATTCACGTCTTATGATCCGGAACTACAATTCCCAGAATGCATCCATTTGTTAAATGAAAACCCATGTTGATATAAGGGTCTCTTGGTGGCACGGAGTAATTGTCACACTTTGCAAGCTCAAAATCTAGTGTAGAACAATGACTTACTCACGACAATTGCCTACTCAATCAAGACACCTCTTGGGAGGGGAGAAGCAAAGGGGAGCTATGTGAGGCCTGAGGTTATGGGGAGGGAGATGGTGTTTGAGAGAGATCCTTATGGCACAGATTATTTATTTCATTATTTTGTTTCGTTCAAAATTCTTTCTTGACAGGAATCCAAACTCTTGTTTTGATGCCCCCAACGTTTTGTCCATATACAGTTGATAATCCCAGCACTTCTCCTTGATGTTCAGAAAGCTTTAGAAGCAACATTACGAGATATCAGATTTGTGAGATGATAATGCATTTATGGAGAATTTCTCATTCTCACTTGTGGACAATTAATTGGATTATTGAAATTCATTGAGACATATATTGTTTTTTAGATAAAGAATTCATTGGTATCTGTTAAACCTCTTACACATTTCTATTTCATATCATTATGGTAAATGCGTTTATATGTATCTTTAGTAGTGACAAAGCTTATGCATTGTTATTTATGAAGCCAAAACCTTATTGTTCCACCATCTGTATTATTTATGATCTTGGGGCTGATTTGTTAATCATGTGTAAGAAAGAAATCCTCCATGTTTTTGATTTCACGACTGTATGTTGAATACACTTATATACATTACTTTTGCAAGAAGTTTATATTCTTAGTAACACAGGGAACACTCTTGTGTACCGTCATCATTGTTGTTTATCATTTTATGATTTGTAGACAGTCAATCCTGTACAAATCATATCATTAATTTAAAAACAAAGGTGCAATCATTATTGTGAAACGCCATTTGCATTAAAGCTTTATGCCTTCATTCAATTTAGTGTCCCAGTCTGACTAGTTCTCCTTGTATTTACCGACTTCTTTAAGTTAGGCTCAATACTACTTATGCAGCTCGGTTTTGTTTATATAGTATCCAGGATGTGGGATGCATCCGGGGGTAGCAAGTAAGACCACAAGTCGGTCAGGGTAAAAAGTCTCATGTTGTATGTCTGTGACACAGAGTAAACCAAACATATCCATGTACCTGCATACCTCTCATTGCTTACCTTAGGGTTAAGCGTGGGCTTGTATGTGTTTGCTTTATAAGTGCTGGTATGTAGTTGCTGCTGATAACTTGCATGCTGGTGGAGTCTAGCTAACAGCATTAAGCACCAGCATTGCCTCGCCTAGGCACCCTGCGGATTTGTCGAAAAATACAGTATGAATTGATTCTGAAATATGACTGTACAGGGTTAGTAGGTTAACAAATGTATTCTTTCAGCTTACCTTATAGCTAAAACATCGTCCACTTGCTTATAAGAATTAGCTGGTAATATTTTGCATGATGGTAATTTAAAGATAATAGTGGTGAGCAGGATCATTAAACCCCTTGACTCACCCTAGGGCCTGAAGGTTGTCAAAAAATTGCAACATGAGAAGAGGCAATGGAACTAATGCTGAACCATTTGCAAGTGGGATAAATCATCCGCTTACCTCCAGAATGGTCACTTGGCAATTCAAAAGGGTTTTTGGCTACCAAGGATGCATTTATTCTGTGGCAACACTTCTTACTTAGAGCCTGATTCGGGATTATTGTACAGACTGCGTGATGAAAAACTTGGAAATCTCGACGATCAGAGTGTCGAAACAGTAGACAAACCAGATGGCCTTCTGCTTACAAGAATTTGTTTTTTTAAAATCATGTATATTCCTGGTGATCACAATGTGGTTTTGATATCCTTCCTTGAAGGTACCCTCAAAGAAATTTTGAGTCAAGAGATCAGATCCTTCCTGAGAAGGCCTATATTAGACTAGGATTACTATCCTTTTAGTTGAGTTTCCCAAAAGCATCTTCAAGGAATCCAGTGGTTTAATGTTTTTACAAAAAAGATTGTTCTGCCAACTAAGGAGCCCCAAAAATATTCATAAAGGTATTCCATGTTAGCAGAGCTGCTGGTCATAATGGTCGCTGGGCAACTGAAGACACCCTCATGAGAAAGGATTGGAGGCCTTACTGTATGGCAAGATGTTAAAAAATATAATAATTCCTGAGAGATCTGTGCACAGAATAAGACTGAAACCCAAAGAGAATTTGGTTTTTATTGAATCCCAGAAGACCATCCAAACCCTGAGAAGTAATTTCCAGTGACTTCATTGTTGATTTGCATTTCTCTGATGGGTTTACTGTTATTATGGTAACCACTGAGTACAGTACTAAGATCGCTCATTTTTCCATCTTACTCAAAGTTCCTTCTGCAATGGAAATGGCTAAGGTTTTTCTGAATGACACACTTGGACTTTATGGGCTGCCAAACAAAATGCTATACGATCATAGACCTCAATACATTTCCGAGTTCTGGAAATCATTGTGTAATAATTTGGGAATGCAGAGAGCCTTGGCCTTCGGATAGCATCCTAAGGCCAACAGACAAACTGAGAGTCTAAATAGAACTCTAGTAGAATATTTGCAATGCTGTACTTTTGCTTCTTAAGATAATCAGAAAGAGTTTCTTTCTACAGCGAAAGTTGCCTACAACAACTTCTGGTCGCGCTAGACTGAGTCCAGGTCAAATGTTAAGGCCAACTACAAGAAATCGCCGGTCAGATACAGGGACCAGGTTTGTCCCGGTGGAAAGTGTACCTTCTGACTTTGGAGAAAAAGTGATTGTCAGCGGGTTGTCAGCAGGGCAGGCCGCAAGCTGAATTCAAAGTGAGGTTTGATGATGGTGTGTTAATGAAGCACAGGGTCCCAGTGCTGTTGTCTACAGAGGCCAGAATGCTCCAAGCAGGCAAAGTCTGAAATCCGTGCTAAGGAAGGCCTCGACATTGATCGGATTCTGCTTAGCATCTGTCCCGGTGAAAAACTCTATGTTCGAACTTAGAGTCAGATCTCCTTAAGTGGGGCAGGCCAACAAGTCGAGGCGTGCCGGCAATTCAGTGACTGCAGCTTTGATGGTAACCCCAGTCTGTCAGAAATGTTTGCCACCTTTTTGTCTGGAAAACTAAGTCCTACTTCTTACAGTTTAGCGCAAGGGGAGTACCCTCTAGCACCACACAACGGCCCAGACTTGGAGGTTGGAATTCAATCCAGCCACAGCTACTAGCAGGATACTAGGGAGGTCCAGTTGAAACTGGTCAGCTGGGCTCCTTCAGGAAAGTGGGCTTTCTTGCAGCTCTTGTATCCCTGTAGCTTAACAGGAGGTCAGTCAACTGACTCTTGGAGTTAACCTATTCTTCCTGGGTACAAATGGGAACATGTCCAGCTCATAGCGATCTCTTCACAGGTCTCATCAGCAGGTGCAGTCCATCTGTCTTCCACAGGTCCAGCAATGTTCTGAAGAAGGTAACCAGGGGTGGCACATTTATGCCTGACACTAGCTTGTGGGTGAGGGTGACTATTGACTCTTCCTTGACCAATCAGGAAATAGTTCCAAGGGGGGTAACTTTACCCACTTTGCAGTAGTTCCTGTGTGCCCCACTGCAAACAATCACAGAGTGCCTTTCTCTTCCTAAATCCGACAGGACAGAACCTTTCTTCCCTTGTGCAGACCTCCTGTGTTGACCCTAGAAGTGTGGCAGGTAAATGAGCAGTCCCTCCTCTGTGGTCACTAAACCAATTCTGGGGACAGCTCCTTTCCCATTGGGAATGGAGTGTGACTGGCTAGGAAGACAAAAGGAAGAAAGGCCCAGGTGTGAGCTGCATCTGACAGAGTAGCATCCTGTGAAGTTAATTAAGTTCCTGGGGAAAGGTGAGATGGTCATCCTGTCAGAGAAGCAAAACACCTCCGCACACCCAAGGCTTTGTCTCATCTTGGTGAGCTAGTTCACATCTCATCATGGAGCTGTTCAGCTCCTGGGTGACAGATGGAAACTCAGGCAAATGGGTTCTAGAGGCTTTAGGCAGGTTAAAGGTGGCATTCTGAAAGTATCTTTTGTAAAATATTTGTTACAAATTCGACTTTGCAAATGAATTGCATTTGTGAGAAATACTTTCAAAAGTCAAGAATGAACTTTTTATCTGGTTCCTGGGTGGAGATGGCATTATTAACTTTAATAATGGATCTCAATGCTTTCTAATGGAACAGCTAACCCTGATACAGTGAAATAACTTCTAAAGCATTGTAAAAATGTAATGTTAAACATATCATTACATTGACATGTCCTACTTTTAAATATCAGGCACTCTACTTCATGGGAATTTAAGACCTACTTAGGGAGGACTTATTAATATTACAAGGAGGGTTTAAGCCTGTCAAAAGGGGCTATTTAGACAGGTCGAATTTGCTTTTTAAACCTGCATTGCCAGGTTATTGTTGGCAAGAACAAGGGGCACCCTACTCACTAGGAACCAGGGTATGTCATGTGTAACAGAAACAACGGTTCCAGCGGAAAGTTAGGCTAATCTATAATAATAAATGAACAATCGCAATCACAAAAACGGGTTAAGGTGATGTCAGAAAGAAAGAGGGCCTTGCAGACTTTATGTTCACATTCATTCTTTTTATCAGATTTGTAAAATTCAAATTGATATATACACAGACCAAGAAAAAACAATAGTGCTTTTGTGTCCCCAAGTGAAATGGAACCATAAAACAAACAGTGAAAAACATGTAACGTGTACAGCTTGGTTTCCACAATTAAAAAAAAAAAAAAAGGCGACCAAAGATTAACTTAGTAATGATTCCAGCTTCTGTGTACAATAGTCAGAGCTGTTAAACTGGTTCGCTTTCAAATACAGTCGACGGCGTTTCGACCCTCTTACAGTGCAGGGTCTCTTCAGGACCAAGGGATATGGGGACAATCTAATGATCAGAAAAAGAAAAGAAGGCATACGCTTAGAATGCTATATGTCAGCTAGGATCCTTAAAAAGGAAAGACTTAGATGGAATAATGAGTACCTGATGGCGATTGTTCAGCCTCGTGAGACAGGGAAATAAGTGAGACACCGGTAAAGTGAGAGAGGAAAAGGGAATACTCACACGGGGACCTGGTCGGGTGCTGCACATGTGAGAATACAAAAGTGGTATTGATCAGTAAGCTGAAGATTGACGTATGAGGTATTAATGAACTGTGGGTTATCGAGAAACTGGTTGTCTTACCCCCGTATGAGAGACGAACTGGTGGGCTGACAAACTGTCTTAATCATAGGTTGCTCAATCGTGGTAGATGGCAGAAGTACATGACCCCCTGTAATAGTGAGCATGGTGTGTATGAGTATTGAGCAATACATCTTTGAATAATTGACCACAACAATGTTAAACAGGTGCAAGCAGGCTTACCACTTAGTGTAGTAGTGATGGAGCAGATTCTTCAATTTAATTGAACCGGCCGCGGGACCAATCGTGCCACGGGAATAGTATTACTCTGTGGGCTAATGCCAATAGGTTAGTGACAGCCCAACTCCCATCCAGCATTCTGATGATGATAGCACTGAGGTCTCTCCGTTAATGTGTATTGTACTGCGCGTGTGGACTGCAACATTAGAGACTAGTGGCGGCCTTGTGCCAACACTATTGTTTAAAGCTCACCGTTGCCGTCACACATTATTAGCTTTTAGCTGTCTTATTACATAGATTAAGCGCCTTACGCATGTGGCGGGCCGAGCTAACAGTGCGCCTTTGGATTAGCATATTAATGCGACAGTGAAGACGGAAGGCGGCACCCACGCTTGGTGCAAACCTTAATGGGTTACAGCGCCCTGCAGTCCACACGCGCAGTACAATACACATTAGCGGAGAGACCTCAGTGCTATCATCACTAACACGCCGCTCCTGAGACCCTCGTTTAGAATGCTGGATGGGAGTTGGGCTGTCACTAACCTATTGGCATTACCCCACAGAGTAATACTATTCCCGTGGCACGATTGGTCCCGCGGCCAGTTCAATTAAATTGAAGAATCTGCTCCATCACTACTACACTAAGTTGTAAGCCTGCTTGCACCTGTTTAACATTGTTGTGGTCAATTATTCAAAGATGTATTGCTCAATACTCATACACACCATGCTCACTATTACAGACGGTCATGTACTTCTGCCATCTACCACGATTGAGCAACCTATGATTAAGACAGTTTGTCAGCCCACCAGTTCGTCTCTCATACGGGGGTAAGACAACCAGTTTCTCGATAACCCACAGTTAATTAATACCTCATACGTCAATCTTCAGCTTACTGATCAATACCACTTTTGTATTCTCACATGTGCAGCACCCGACCAGGTCCCCGTGTGAGTATTCCCTTTTCCTCTCACTTTACCGGTGTCTCGCTTATTTCACTGTCTCACGAGGCTGAACAATCGCCATCAGGTACTCATTATTCCATCTAAGTCCTTCCTTTTTAAGGATCCTAGCTGACATATAGCATTCTAAGCGTATGCCTTCTTTTCTGTTTCTGATCATTAGATTGTCCCCATATCCCTTGGTCCTGAAGAGACCCTGCACTGTAAAAGGGTCGAAACGCCGTCGACTGTATTTGAAAGCGAACCAGTTTAACAGCTCTGACTATTGTACACAGAAGCTGGAATCATTACTAAGTTAATCTTTGGTCGCCTTTTTTTAAAAAATTGTGGAAACCAAGCTGTACACGTTACATGTTTTTCACTGTTTGTTTTATGGTTCCATTTCACTTGGGGACACAAAAGCACTATTGTTTTTCTTGGTCTGTGTATATATCAATTTGAATTTTACAAATCTGATAAAAGAATTAATGTGAACATAAAGTCTGCAAGGCCCTCTTTCTTTCTGACATCACCTTAACCCGTTTTTGTGATTGCGATTGTGCATTTGATTATTATTATAGATTAGCCTAACATTCCGCTGGAACCGTTGTTTCTGTTACACAGGTTATTGTTGGCAGGCCTGCAGTCATATGTTGCATTGTCCCTTTAGTGGTGGCATAATATGTGCTGCAGTCTACTAGTGACATTTAAATTAATGACCCTGGGTACACTTCACACCATATACTATGAACTTATAGTTAGGTTAAATGTGCAAAATATGTGTATAACCAATTTTTACATGTTGTAGGGGTCAGAGCGCGTGCAATGGGGCCTGGTTAGCAGAGTCCCAGTGCACAGAGTAAGAAAACCAGCAGAATCAGTTCACCAAATGCGGGTGATCATGCAAAAAGATGCATTTTCTTACAGGATGTATAGCATTATCATTAATTTTCCTGACTTTTCTTTCTCATTGCAACAAAGTGGAAATCACTTCCTTTGTCACAGTGGAAATCCTTTCTGTCTAATAGGTATATAAGGAGATCTGAAAGGAACCTCGATGCATCAAAATTTGCCTTTGTTTCCTTTGTGCAAGTTGCATGCTTTCAGTTCCTTTTTTGGATTCCTTGACACAGTATCAGCTTTTCTGCTTGAACAACTCGAGCTGTTATTTACTCTTCTGTTGCTCATCCGTGTCCTTTGGTCTGACTCTTGGAAGGTTTTATCCATTATTCATTTTTTTTTTTTTATTCCAAGGAGTATTACTTTAAGGAATAATGCCCGGCATACAGTCAAACCTGAAACCGGAAATAGCCACTAGGAGCCTTAGACCATATCTACGTACCATGAACTCCATTAAGCCATCATAAAAAAGACTTGCCCTTGACACTTAAAGAAGTAAATATACAGAGAACGAGTCGGACTGGGACGCTACGTTCAATACATAAAATGAAGATATTAAACTATAATGCAAATTGTGCTTCACAATAACAATTGTACCTTTGTTTTAAAATTAACAATCATATGGTTTGCACAGTATTGAATGTCTACCAAGCACGAGGTGATAAACAAGAACAATGATGGTACACAAAATCATTTCCCCTGTGTTACTAAGAATATAAATGGCCTTGCAAATGTAATGTATACAAGCTCATTAAATATACAGTCATGCAATCAATCAAAAACGTGCAAGATTTCTTTCTTGCACATTATTAACATAAATCAGCCTCGAGATTATAAATAATAAAGATGATGGTACATTAATGTTCTCTATAATGCACATAAAAATGCACAAACGTTGTCAATGTTAAAGATGCATAATAAAGGCATTTGCCATAATTATATCAAATAGAAAAGTAAAGAAATAAATTCTGTATCTTAAAAACATTAATGATGTGTCTCAAAGGTTTTCGACGCTCCACTTGATTTGCTGCAATAATAAGCAATCTCTATCAGCGGCTTTATTGTGTCACCATTAACATGAAGGTGATATACATATGTAAATGATGCATGTAATATATATATATATATATATATATATATATATATATATATATATATATATATATATATATATATATATATGATATTATAACAAGAAAGGTGACATAGTGTCCCTCCATCACTTGACATTCCTTTATTTTGTTAGTCTTAGCAATGAAGGTGTGATTGAGTCCTTGTATACGTCCTCTTGAGGCCTTTTATTGATAAGATGGCCGAAACATGTTGACTTTACTCAGCATGAGGAATGGTGAAAAATTAGCAGACTTATAATAAAGGAAGAGCTGCATAGTGGAATAATAAGAATAAACTTCCTCTGTAGTGGTAGCGAACCTTCATTTTTGTACAAATGGGCACTTGCCAACATACTGTGCATTTAAATATTTGTATAATCCTAAAAGACAGTTCAAAAGATGTGACCAAATAAGTCTATGATCCAGGTGTGATCAATGTTTAATGTCTTTTGTGAATAAAAAATAGGTTATGTAATAAGTGAACATTTTAGAACCTCCTTTTGTGATACTGGATGTGTTATTCCCACATTCTAAATGTTATAAAGATAAGCACTCTTCCTCTATATTCCAAGCCATTCTTAGTGCAGAAGCGCTATATAAATCTGGTGCATTATATTAGGGAACTTTACTAGTTGGGGTTACCAATTTTTGAAGAGGATTCTCGCATACTACTATATCACCATACAAATAGGTCCCTCATTAAAAAAATTATAAAGGGGTAAAGCTCAAGATTCAAACAAATGGGCCATCTCACCAGATGTGTGATGGCGTCTTACCGCAGGATCTATATTTGGGTACAAATGCTGAATTAGTTTTGTTACAGGAAGTGGATTAATGCCAGCATTGTCTATTGAATGAGGAGAAAGTTGTAATTTTGTGTTAGCTATTATGCTATTCAGACTCGTTTTAAATGATCTTGAGGGGTGCCTTAGTGATCTAATCAAATTCTTTCTTCAGAAAAATAGCAAGCAGTCACCAATCTTACTTTTTGCTGATGATGCTGCATTGCTTGCCAACATTGAGGTTAATGCGTATGTTAGACAGATTTGCCCATTATTGGCATATGACGTGCTAAACCATTAATGTGGGAAAACACAGATTCATTGCATTGGGAAGATGTTACCCCTTGAAAAGGACCTATATTTTGATAAATTGTGACATACTGAAAAATGTCAAAGCATTTGCATATCTGGGAATTGATTTTACAAACTCTTCAGATGCAAGACCAAATAGCAGAAATGACTTGTACTCTTTATATGAATAATAATGTCCTAGTAAGGCTGAAAGCTGAAATCAGTGGTCTACCAACTCACCTAGACGTAGAGGCATATGATGTAAAGACTCCCCTATCGCATTGTTTATGAAAGTGAACTATGGGGGTAATGTTGCTCCACAGTGAATTCCAGTGAGTGAGAACACATTTTTAAAGGGGGTACTCGGCCTAGGTCCAGTAACTCCTATAGATGATTTGACATATAAAGACTTTACCTAGGACTGAATACTGTTGATAATATTAAAATTAGTTCTATAGTGGGTAGACCTTTACTGGGTATAATGGAGATATATTCTGATCGATAGCCTGACTCATCAAGGACACTCATTTATTGTGTAATTTAAAAGTTTGGCAAACCTTCATTGATGCTTGTTACATTGAAATGCAAGATCACTCAGAGTCCCTCACTAAGAATTCCACTATAACAGTGAAAAAAGAATCATAGGTAGAGCCAATTACAATCAGTCATGCTGGGAGCCTTTGACGTCCCAGACTAGAACACACATTTTCCTCTTTTGCCCATTGCATGCTAGGGGAAGGAAGAGATGGCTTAAACATGTGATCCTTGACCACAGAGTTGGTATATTTACCGTTGAAACTCTGTTCCTGGCTCGGATACGCTCTACGCTTTCGCTCACCACCCTGCACCTCCCTCGACGCGAACGGTACGAACCGTGGACGCGCACGTACGCGTACGCATGAGCAGCCGAGGCAGCTGAGGGCGCAGGACGCGGGAGAACCGAGTTGTAAGCCGCGAGCAAGTGGCGAGGACATTTCTAAACCCCCATAACTTTTAAAATTTAGGGGCTAATTTACGGATGCGGTCTGGAGAGCCACAAGCCCAGACAAAACGGCCCCATGGGGTCTAAATAGCGGAGTGGAGGTCGGAGCAGTGCTGGTAGGAGAGCAGCTTCCCCGCTAACTCCCCCGCTGCAAACTAGCTGACACCTGCAGGAATCTATACTGCATTCTCCCAAGCAGTCACTCAGAGGGCTATTAAGAGTGAACCCACAGTTTCCATCAGTGGTTCTGGAGCAGTGGCAGCAGGGCAGAGAAGTGAAAGAACTGTGAAAGAACTGTAGTGGAGTTGTGGTGCAGGTTGAGCGTACCGCCAGGGAACAGAGGTAAGTGGAGTCACAGTTAACAATTAATGCTATGGCAGTGGCTGGAGCTGTTGGAATCAGCAATAAGGCTGGCGAGAAAGAATATTAAAGGCATAGAAGGGGAAATAGACGAAAAGGACGTCTGGTTTGGCTTTGGCCCTGTATATGAAGAGCAGATTTTAAAGGTAGTGGAGGTAGTGGCAGAAGTATGGCTCTAGGGAAAGTTAAAACTCGGAAAACCCTAAAAAACGCCAAAAAATCTGAAAATAATGGTCTTGGGGCGGAGCCCATGGCAGAAACACAGAAAAGTGGGAGAGAAGAATGGAGATATGGCAGCTCCGATGGGAAGAAAAACACCCGGGCAGAGAAACACCCAGTCACTGAACTCGACCCCGCAGTCAGTAAAGACAGGGGGCGTAAAAGGAGGATCATCAGCTACTAAGGCGATCAAGGACTTTTTGGGGAAACACTTCGGAGGGAAGGACCAATCCGAAAAGGAGTTGAGCGTCGTAGAGATTTTTCAAACCCCCGAGAACCCTGCAGCCCAAAGTTTGGACTCCCCGAACCAATTACATTTTAACATCTCTGGGATCCCCCTAGAACCTCGGCTGTCCTCCCCAAGGTTATTTCGGCCCTCGCTTGACCAAGAAATTGAGGTAGAGGTGGAGGAGGAAGAAGAAGTTCTATCTAGTATGACACAGAGTAAAGGGGACAATACTCACCTGAATAATCGCTCCAAAGTGATTGGAAGACTGGAAAACTCTGATGTTATTGAAACTGATTTAATGGGCCCATCATTGTATAGCTTGGAGGTCACGGGAACTTCTAGCGCCTCAATGTTGGAGGCGATGTTGATCCTTCAAAAAACTGTGCAAGGTCTACTAGAGGTTTCCGTTCTGAATAACGAAATTTTAAAGACGCAAAGTCTACAGTTTAAAAATATGATTGAGGAATTGACACAAATTAAAGGTCTAATGCCCACATTAGTCAGACCAGTAGGAGACCCTCTTGAAATGAATGTTGGGAGGGATGATGAAGTGGTAAGGGAAATCCAAACACAGAAGGAGGAACCAAGTGTTTACATATCTCATTGCCCGATGATTGTAAAAAGACGGGGTGAAAGAAGATGTTACAAGCAATACACCCCGTGGGCAAGAAAGGGGTGTAACTACCCAGGCAAGGGTAATACCATAAGACGTCAGGGAAATGGGAAGGGTGAAAAGATAGAAGTTATATCTGAGGGTAAAAAAGTGCCCCCTGAACCTAAAAAGATAAATACCTTGGAAAAAGGAAAGAATGTGTATACCCTTGAACAGAAAACAAGGTGGCTAGGAGCAAAGGGTATCCCAAAGAATAGTAAAATTAAATCTAGGGAACGTCGGGGCAAGGAAAAACTGGGTAATGAGGTAAGAAGCTCAGGTATGCCTACGGGTATAGGACCTAGCAACCCCAACCTTAATAAGAACCCTAGCAGGAGAGTCATTGAGGAGGAACTTAGTAGAAAAAAGGAGTTTATAAAAGACGGGGCCCCACCAAGATTTCAACAAGAAGGATATCAGGACCTATGGCTCTTCTTGGAGCCAATAGAACAGGGAAAAGGTGGGAAAAAAGCTAGGAAATTGAACCCTTTAAATCGCTCCCAACTCCTTTATTCATTTACAAAATGTGCAAGCCTACGTTATGTAAGTTCAGAGGACCTCAAAGAAGTAGGGTTTATGGCAAATAATAAAGGGGGCGAAGTAACCAAGGTCCTCCTTTATTCAGCACTAGGAAAAGCAGCACTGGAAAAAGCAGAACTTGAGCTGCTAAAGGAAGGCATAAGTCTAATAAAGAGGGATGAAACATTGTTTGATAAACAGGGGAAGACATTTCTTAGAAATCATGTGGGGCTGGGAACACGGCAAATAAGAGTGATTAACTCCTGCTGGGGCAAAAAGGAAGGATTGGAAATTACAATATCCCCTAAGGAAATAAGGAACGACGATGTAGATGTGTTAGCTGGGAACAGATATAGAGCCCTAGCATATGAGGAGCATGAGGAAGAGGGGTGCCTGAGTGAAATTGATTAGGAACTTGGGACGTCGCACAGCCTGGCTTTACTATCTTGGAATATAAATGGTTATAAAAAAAATAGCGTCCCAAGAGAGTTTTAATAATATACTTAAGAGCTCTGACATCGTATGTCTACAGGAGACTTGGCTGTGCGACGAAACCCTAGTCACAGAGGGGTTTGCCCACCACTTGAAAGCAGCAAGGAAAAACCAATTTGGCAGACCCTCAGGAGGTCAACTGACGTTGGTATCCACAAAATTTGCTAGAAAAATAGAATACCTCGAACTAAAATGTCAGTGGGTGCTAGGTAGTAGAGTGCTGACACAGAACGATGACCCTCGTTATGAAGGAATATGTATTTTTAATGTATATATCCAGAACGGAAAGGAAGAGGTTTATAAGGTGGACTTCGAAAATCTAAAAAAGGACATGGGGAATATATGTGATACCTACCCGAAGGATGTGTTTCTGATGATGGGCGATTTCAATCATAGATTAGACCCCTGAAGAACTGATTTATGGTGCAGCGATTTATTAAGAGCCTATACTATAGAGACGGCAAAGTTCGCCCTGGGTGTTACTTCGCCCCAAGATGTGGCTCTTAGTCAATTGCTGGGCTCCATGGGCTTGATATGTGTAAATGGTAGAATGGAAGCCGATCGGCCGGCCAAGCGAACATTTATTTTAGGGCAGCAACCATGCCCGATAGACTACGTGTTTACACATGCTTGGAGCTTTGAACTAATTAAGCATTTTGAAGTATTAAAGGTGGAAGGTAGTGATCACTACCCCTTGTTGACTAAACTCTACACAAAAAAGAGTAGCCAGAGGGAGACAGTCCTCCAAGTACATGTAGAATACCCAAAGCGGCTCACAACCCGTATTTCAGATGAGCACATTCAAAAATTAAGTGCTGTTCAGCAGAACCTCCCATTAGAAAAAACGCCATCTGAGGATGATAACACTTGGTATGCAAATACAATAAGGCAACTAGTAGAATGCCTAAGGGTAAAAATTAAAGGTGGTAAACCCGGGGCAGATATTAACAAAAGATCTCGCACCAAAAGTAGTCCATGGTTTGATGAGGAATGTCGCAAAGCAAAAGTTAATATCAGGCAAAAGGAAAGAAAACTTAAAGGAAGGTGTAATGAAGAACTGTTAACTACCCTTAGGAAACTAAGGATAAAATTATAAAACAATCATCAGGAATAAGAAAAGAACCTATAAAGACAGATGCTGGGTATCCTTACTAGAGGCTATTGAAGATAAAAATGTGAAAGGCTTCTGGCGCCTGGTACAAGAAAGCACTGGTAAAGTGGCAGGGTCTCTACAGTGCTCGGTTCCCGAGTATAAATGGGTGGATTACCTGGAGGAAATCTACGGGAAGTGGCCAACCTTAGATAAAATAAGTACTACGGCATGGCCAGGTGTGAGGGAAGAGTTAAAAGAACATTTCACCCCTAGCCACATTAGGAAAATAATTTCTAGATTAAACTTGACCCGTGCAGCTGGCCCAGATAATTTGCCGGCAGTTATTATAAAAAATAAGCCAGAATGGTGGTCAGAGTTCCTTGCGAATATGTTCCAGGGGATTCTGGAGACAGGAATTGTGCCAGATAATTGGAAAGGAGCTATCGTTAGACCAATCCACAAAAAAGGCGATGTAAATGCCCCAAAAAACTATAGACTAATAAACCTACTAGACATAGGTGAAAAAGTATTTGCTAAAGTAATCTTGGGATTACTTAAAGACTGGGTGGAAGAAAAACAGATTGTGCCCCCAGAACAGGGAGGGTTTAAAGAGGGACACTCAACGGTGGACCATTGCTTCGCCCTCTGGGCAATTGCGCGGAAGTCGCTCGAGCAGAAGGGTAGCCTGTTTTGCTGCTTCGTGGACTTCCGCGCAGCATTTGACCTGGTGGACCGGGAGCAACTGTGGTTGACCTTGATAGGGTACAATATCCCGGGGGATCTACTGAGCTTGATTCGAGCCCTGCATACGGAAAATTGGGCCCAGATAATTTTGGATGTAGAGGGGAGTTTATCGCAGAAAATCCAAATTGGTAATGGGCTAAGGCAGGGGTGCATACTGGCCCCCCTGCTCTTTTCCCTGTTTATTGCGGACTTGCCCCTAATCTTAAGAAATGCAAGAGGAGCAAGCCCGAAACAAGGTGGGAAACAAATTTCGTGTTTACTCTACGCGGACGACCTGGTAATTATGGACCAGACGGAAATTGGTTTACAGAGCAAATTAAACACGTTCAAAGAATACTGCCAGGTCAAAAGACTAGTGGTTAACATGGAGAAGACTAAGATCTTATGTTTCGGTAGAAGGAAAACAGGGTTTTCTTGGTATTTGGGGACCGAAAAGCTGGAAAAAGTAACAGAATATAGATACCTGGGGATGTGGTTTGAGAGAAGCTTGCAATGGCATACCCATCTCGATGCACTAAAACTGAGGACAGCGACCTCAGTTAAGGGTTTAAAAAGATTTAATAGTGTGTATGGGGAAATGTCTGATAGACCGGTCCTAAAAGCCTACTCTGCGATGGTTCCACCTCAATTTTTGTATGGCGCAGAAGTTCTTTACTTGAGTGGTAAAAATCGGTGGGACTTGGAGGAGGGAAATAGCTTGAAAAATCTATTCTCTCTGCCTAAATCGTCAATGGTTCAGGCAGTGAGGCTAGAACTGGGAATCACCTCATGGGGTATAACTGCTTGCATGGCACTACTACGCTTTTGGCAACGTTTGGGTTCGGGTGATGAACACAAAATCTCACAATGGTGTAGGAATGAAATTGTAAACCGTGAGCTAAAGTGGACAAAAGAGACCAGAGACACTGTCAAGAAAGCGTGTAGTATGTTAAAGCTTAAGTTGTGCCCCCAGTCCCTTCAACTCAAGATAGACAAGAGGGAACTTAGGATCCTGGGAAAAGAAATATCTCGAGTACAGGACCAAGATTACCTCTTGAGGAAAAGCTCAGTTCTCCATATGGCCACAGCGTGGCAAAAGGAATTGCACTTCCCCTATATTGACAGGCTACCTAGCTGCTCATTAAGGAGAGAGGTGTTAAGGCTAAGAATTGGAGTAAACCCATGTCACGCGAACAAAGGGGTAAAAAGCTCCATGATAAATAATAAAGGAAAATGCACTTGCACCTTAGGAACAACATGTGATATTATACATATTTTATTAGATTGTCATAAATTTTTAGAAATTTGAAGAGTTTTTTATGTCCGATTTTTAAAAAATATGATATTAAAAACAGGATGCAAGCAGTAAATCTTTTAGTGGAAATGATTAACCTAGACATAGCCTGTGCCATGGGAAAATATATAAAAAAAAGTTAGAGTCCCTTAAATGCATTGAGAAATGAGATGATTAGGTGTTAAAATGTATGAGAAGAAGTAGCTACAAAAGGGTAGAAGCTACGTGGATAGAAACACACTACCTTGAGGAGATTAAAATGAATTTGTGAGTTTTAGAAATTGATTTTAAATTGTATACATCTATTTTTATTGAAAGTATATATCTGTTTTATTGAAAGTATGGTTAATAATTTGTATACTTTTATGGTTGTAAAAGACCGAATAAAGTCTCTATTGAACTGAACTAGTGGGTAGACCTTTACTGGGTATAATGGAGATATATTCTGATCGATAGCCTGACTCATCAAGGACACTCATTTATTGTGTAATTTAAAAGTTTGGCAAACCTTCATTGATGCTTGTTACATTGAAATGCAAGATCACTCAGAGTCCCTCACTAAGAATTCCACTATAACAGTGAAAAAAGAATCATAGGTAGAGCCAATTACAATCAGTCATGCTGGGAGCCTCTGACGTCCCAGACTAGAACACACATTTTCCTCTTTTGCCCATTGCATGCTAGGGGAAGGAAGAGATGGCTTAAACATGTGATCCTTGAGCACAGAGTTGGTATATTTACCTTTGCTCTCGCATATTGTGCACAAACCGCAATGCATATTTAAATTTGATTTTATGCAGTATATTTAGGATGCTTGTAAGGAGGCAACAAGGCATGTGAACTCTGAAAAAGATTAATTAGTACACTACAAGACTGGATAACTTTGTAAATGTATGTATAGTAATTATAATAAACACCTTCAATGGTTACAGAGCCTACCTTCTGAACAATAGCGTCCTTGATAACAGTTTGAAGGATGGCGCGTTTTATAATTTATTCATGAGTATGTGATCCTCTCTTTTTTGTTTTAAATTAAGTTTTTTAGAGTATTTTGTACATTTATGCATCAAATTCCTATGAGTAAGGTTAATTCAATCAAGCAAAGTGAAAATCTTATAATTTCACCCCAACATCCGCACCTATTTTATTGATAAGGAGGGAATAAGCATCTTGTAGGAACCTATCTCAATAGAGGGCAGTGGAGAAAGATGTGCATGATGGATTAATGGGCAGCTCTGCAGAAACTACAATGCCTGACAACAGATGGAATTCCATACCAAACTCCTACAACAAATAAGAAAAGGAAAAATACCTAACATAGGGCCATATGTAGGTAGCTAAATACCGGTCGGTAACGGCCGAAATTCGGTAAATCTCCCGTTACCGACCGGTATTTAAGCAATCGAGATGTAGGAGGCCGGATTTAAGGAATCGGTAATTTACCGATTCGTTATTTTAAGGAATCGGTAAATTACCGATTCCTTAAATCTATGTAGGTACCACTCAAGTGAGTGCATTTTAGGATTCAGGATTCGTTATTTACCACCAACTACAAGTTGGTGGTAAATACTGAATACCTTTTAAAAAGCAATTTTGTGCTTTTTTAAAGTGCCATGTGGCAGACATACATGCCCTTAGGGCATGTATGTGCGCCACATGTGCACACATGCACGATTCAGGGGTGCAACAGGGTGTCAATTTGACACCCTGCCACCCTTGAATATGCTCCTCCTATTACCGATTCAGTATTTACCGAATCGGTAATAGTGAATAGCTTCCCATTCATTCCTATGGGCCTCCAGGCCCATAGGAATGAATGGGGAGGTATTCCTTATTACCGATTCGGTAAATACCGAATCGGTAATACCGAATATTACCGAATCGGTAAAATTTACCGAATTTTTACCTACATACTATTTACCGATTCTTAAATACCGAATCGGTAAAATTCGGTATTTAGGAATCGGTAAATAAAAATTACCTACATATGGCCCATAATCCCCAAAAACAATTTTTTTTATAGTTTACCTTTTTTATTTTATAAGCATATGATGCCAAGCATTTCAGAACAGACTTTGTCACTTTTCTTGCAATAATATACATTAAAATGTAAATGAGACAATACAATTAGGGTCAGGAAGTTGCTTGAGAAAAGCCCAAGAAGGTGAACTGGAATGATGGTAGATACGTTCAATAACAGATTAAAACAAGCATTGGCATATCCAATAGGTCTCGCCTTTGGGGCCTTATAAGTGTTTAGCCAGAGCTATTGACTTTGCCAATGTCTTCAAGCTGTGCTGTAGAGAAGTGTGGCTGCTGTGCAGCATGCTGAAAAGTTATAATAAAAAAGTGTCAGAAGCATTTTTGTTACTTTATATATGACCAAGAAGGCATTATGTAAAACTGAACAACCATATTAAAAAAGTATTTACAATAAAAAATTTCCTCAGTTTTCTTTTGTTCTTGCAATGCTGGCAACTTGTTTCTGCCTATTGCAATGGTTGTTTGTTAAAGCTTTTTTTGAGGGTGCATAAACAATCGGAGGGTGAAGGTTGGGAACTAGTACCTGTATTATAACACTAGCAGCGGCCAGACTCTAGGGAGAATCAACAGATGCCAGATTCCGAGAGCAGGCTGAGGTGGTGCTGAGTGATGCTGAGGTGGTAGTGGTGGTGGTGGTGACTGTTGCGGAGACGATGCTGAGGTGATGCTGAATGATACTCAGGTCTTGCTGAGTGATACTGCTGTGGTGCTGAGTGATGCTGTGGTGGTGCTGAGTGATATTGTCTTGGCGCTGAGTGATGCTGTGGTGGTGCTGAGTGATATGGTCTTGGCGCTGAGTGATATTGTGGTGGTGCTGAGTGATGCTGTGGTGGTGCTGAGTGATGCTGTGGTGGCCCTGAGTGATGCTGTGGTGGCCCTGAGTGATGCTGTGGTGGCCCTGAGTGATGCTGTGGTGGCCCTGAGTGATGCTGTGGTAGTGCTGAATGATGCTGTGGTAGTGCTGAGCGATGCTGTGGTGGCGCTGAGTGATGCTGTGGTGGCGCTGAGTGATGCTGTGATGGCGCTGAGTGATGCTGTGGTGGCGCTGAGTGATGCTGTGGTGGCGCTGAGTGATGCTGTGGTGGCGCTGAGTGATGCTGTGGTGGTGCTGAGCGATGCTGTGGTGGTGCTAAGCGATGCTGTGGTGGTGCTGAGTCATCCTGTGGTGGTGCTGAGTCATCCTGTGGTTGTGCTGAGTGATGCAGTGTTGGCCCTGAGTGATGATGTGGTGTCGCTGAGTGAAGCTATGGTGGTGCTGAGTGATGCTGTGGTAGCGCAGAGTGATGTTGTGGTGGTGCTGAGTAATGCTGTGGTGGCGCTGAGTGATGCTGTTGTGGCGCTAAGTGATGCTGTGGTTGTGCTGAGTGATGCTGTGATGGCGTTGAGTGATGCTGTGATGGCATTGAGTGATGCTGTGATGGCGTTGAGTGATGCTGTGATGGCGTTGAGAGATGTGTTGGTGCGGAGTGATGCTGTGCTGGCTCTGATTGATGCTGTGCTGGCTCTGATTGATGCTGTGCTGGTTCTGATTGATGCTGTGGTTGCGCTGAGTGATGCTGTTGTTGCACTGAGTGATGCTGTTGTTGCACTGAGTGATGCTGTTGTTGCACTGAGTGATGCTGTGGTTGCACTGAGTGATGCTGTGATGGCGTTGAGTGATGCTGTGATGGCGTTGAGAGATGTGTTGGTGCTGAGTGATGCTGTGCTGGCTCTGATTGATGCTGTGCTGGCTCTGATTGATGCTGTGCTGGCTCTGATTGATGCTGTGGTTGCGCTGAGTGATGCTGTGGTGATGCTGAGTGATGCTGTGGTGTTGCCGAGTGAGAGATAGAGTGAAGATATAATGCCCAATTAGAGAGGGTGGTGAGAGAGAAAGAGAGAGAAAGGGTGTACATAGAATAAAGAGTGGAGCGGGATAGAGAGAGAGAAAGAAGGGAGAGAGAGTGAATGAAGGAGTTTGAAAGAGAAACAGATAAAGGGGTGAGAGAGAATGAAAGGCTAAAAAGATAGAGAGGGAGAGTTAATTAAGTAGAGAGAGAATTAGAGAGGGAGAGAGAGAGAGAAGGAGAGAGACAATAAGAGTGGGGGTGTGGAGTTTAAATAGAGTGAAGAAGTGACGCGGAAAAAGTAACCTTAAATATAGATTTGTGCTTTGCGTAAATAAATATAAAAAAAAAACAGTGAGAGACAAAAATACTGGTAATTAGGCTGTGACTCCCAATATAAAACAAATAGCGATATAAGGTGAAATCAACCCACCGAAGCAATATTTCTAACTAGACAAAAAAGCTTGCATTTCAATGCTAATCGCTGTTGTTTTTCATGTGACTGTAGTCCAGGGCCGTCAGTTGGTAATGTGAGCTGCTGCTGCGATTGAAACATCAGAGTCCAGAGAGTTAATGAGCCATGACGAGGAAATGAGGAAGAAATAGGAAACCCAGATGGCAGCTGCGCGCGTGCACGCCCATCGTGAACGCAAGCTGGTCGCCAGCCGAAAGCCAATGGGTTTGCACTTCCAAAACCCGCTTACTAAAACTCTCGGCCAGACCAGCGCAAGCGCTGGTGCAGGCCGAGACCTAAAAATAGCCAGGATCATTATTGCAATAAATTTCCCATCCCACAGCCATGCATTTTCATCTCAGAATCAAGGCACAAGCAAAAGGAAAGGGTGCTCAAATTGTCACGGATAAACACCCACTTTTACCACATTGCTCCTGGTGAAAATGTTCAAACCCACATCTACATGTGCATTGAAGGGGTGTTTAAAATAACCGATGAAGAGACTAAAGGGGAAGAAAGCAAAATGTTCGATGATCACTTACCTCCCTTTATAGCCAACCGGAAGCCCCTGTAGTCCTGCTCCACCAATAAGCGCCACTTCCTTATCCCGCTCATATCCCTCCCCGTAGCCACCTCTAAATCAAAATCCCCACCTTGCATTTTGCCACAGCCCTGGAAGCACCCCCTTCTCACGGGCAAAGGTTCCTTCCTGCTTTAAAGGAAGCTGCTAAGATTTATCTAAATAATGATTTTTGCAAAGCACAGACCAAGTTGGCAGGGGTGTCTGACCGTTACAAAAGCCATTGAACTAAAATATGGCTATTTCTTAGCATATGAGTTCCATTAAGTTGATATGAAATAACGACCAAAACTAATATCAAATTTAGCTTGGAGACCTAGGCAGGGTCAGTCTAATTCTGAGATTCTGTCGCCTGTGCGGTTTCTGCCTGATTATGAATACACAGCATTTACCACAAAATCCACATCTGCAGCATAATTTGGAGAGTACTACTAGAAACATTTGTTTCCAGCTCAAGCGTTTCAAAAATGATTTAAAAATGAAAAACGAGCCACGCGTAGTGTCCTGCAGCGGCTGTCCCTTTGGAAAGGGTAACTGGTCACATTTAAGTTGCTGACTGCTCTATTCGGACACTAAACGGGTACTAATGAGGTTAATCGCTTGTCCAGACAGTAGTAATGTGTTTTAAAACGACAAAAAAGTGAATGAATACTTCCACAGAATGTGCAGTTATTTTTATGCATAATTGTTTTTTCTTAATTTGGTCCTGAACTGTCACATAGTCCAGAGAGCAGGAGTACATGGATTACAATAAAATAATATACAAATTGAATTATAATCTGACGGTTGGGACCTATATGTGAACAGGAAAGTCAAGAGATCGTATCCCGACAGAGCCTGTTCAGTCGATTTAACCATCAATGGCTGAGAGAATAAAGCAACTTTTGAACTGAGAAATAACGTGTTATAAACGTGAGCACGAAAAACTGCAAATTTGCCGTAGCAAGTGATGCATAAACAAGAAGACAGAGGCATGGAACTAACCTGCAGCACGAAAGAGGACAGTGGCGCCCCATTACTCGGGAGCTTCGACTGACGTGTTGTTTTGAGCTTGCACTGTAAACAACATACGCCATTGATGGGTGACACATAAGGCAAGGTTCGCGTGGCACATTGGCATGAATATTCTGTGACTCCCGCCATCGCATTGAACTGTGCCTTCATAAAGCTCTGATTCACCTTAACTGCCCTGACTTCTGTCGCCATTTGAACATTTCTTTTTCCGCCGAGTTCCTATACTTAACTATTATGGCGCGGTTGGAGGAGCGAGGACTCTTTATATGGCTTTTCTAAGCAGCGTGGGATCTTTTCTCCTCGGCTATGATTCTTTGTTCCGCGGGCGCAGGTCTCGAGCCTCCTGCCCCTGCTTGTCTCCAGGAAGCCCCCGTGTCTGATTAGCATCTCTTTCACACTCCAGAGTGGGTGTTAGCTGGTGGCTTCTGCAGGAGCAGATGAGGTGAGATGAGGTGAAGGGAGTGTGACGCAGAGGCAGCATGGGAAGTTAGGTCAGGTTTCTAATCCTAGAAGGCGCAGGGTTGCTATTTGTGCAGTGGCTGCACTACCACCATCGACATCGGAAGAAACAAGCGTGCGCGCCTCAAGTTAAAAACAAAAACAGTCGGCAAAAGTGAAAGCGATTCACTTGCGGGAGCGAGCGGCGCCAGGAGCGATAATTGCTACCATATGGCGCCAGCTGCTCGCTCCCGCAAGTGAATCGCCAAACGTGCACGCGTTGCCATTGAAGGCAATGGAACGCATGCACGTTTTTGGCTGAAAAGCCGAATCAATTGCAAAAGGTCTTTTTGCCTATGCAGCGCATGCGCGCTGCGTAGGCGAGACCTAAAAATATATTGGAGGGCAAGAACAAATAATCACAATGGGGATAAGATGAGAAGCAATTAAAGCAGCATAAAATAAGCAAAGATGTTGAAATCCGTCAGATATCCTAGACATTGTAAAAAGGTTACTCTTTATTTAAATCTCTGTCGTGTTCCTATTGGTCCCTTTTGAGGCAGTGGTACCAAATCTCACTCTTTAGTATATTTTGTGATTTAAAGACACTGTATAATTTTGAAAGTAGATTGAGAGTTGCTTCTGTCAAAACTGTGCAAGGTGCATTGTGTTTAAAAAGTAGGTCATGTGGACTTACGTTTTACATGTCCTGGCAGTGGAAACACTCCTAAAGTCGTTATTCACCATTGTCAGGCCTATCACTCCAATTGACTAACACTGGGTTACCCTATTACATTTAATATGTGATAACTTTGGTTTGGGAGCCAGCGGAAACATGCGCTTTACACTCAAATGAATTGTAATTCAAAATCCTATTTAGTGGTAAAATCAATTCTGAAATTGCTACTTTTAGAAAGTTGGGATTGTATTGTCCCAACCATTTTGTGCCTTCTGCCGTGTCCTGGGTCACATGAATGTGAATGGCTCTGCTGTTGGGGTCTGTGTATTGTTCCAGACAGCATCACGAAAGGGGCTTAGGTGTGGCCAGGATGGGTGTTAGAAATGGGGGTCTCTAGTTGGCAGCGGTAGGTATCTTTGTCCAAATAGGGACCCTTGCTTCTAGTCAGGGTAAGGGGGATACACACTTTAGATAACCCCTGCTCACCCGCTGGGTAGCTTGACACGAGCAGACAGACTTATCACTATATTACTGTGTGTTTTGAGTACAAATACTGTACACATTGCCTTTGGGATAACACCACAAATGGACACCACACCAGTTTAGAAAAATAAACTATCTATCTAAACTCAACAAGAACAAAAAGACAAAAATCCAACATACATGTAATAAGAATGACTTTAAAAAGGTTTAAAAAAACTTGGCCCATAGAAAACTATGGATGCGTGATTTCTCTCAAAGTACCTGTAGTTGTGGCAAAGTTCACAAGGCCAAACAGCCGCACAGCTGGGAAGCGTCGAAAAACAAAGAGACATTTCCTTGCTTTGATGCTCCCGCAGGAAATGTTCCCGCTCGAATGACGGCAGTAATGAGCAACTAAGTAGCTCCTGAAATTCGCCAGAAGTGTTCGAATTCAATTTCGCTTGATGCGCGACTTCTCCTTCGGTCCGAAGAGTAACAGGACGGGTTGAATATCGTATTCGTTCAGCCGTGAGTGGTCTGCTCTGAAGCACCACAACACGCGATTTTGCAATCAGTTTCGCAGAACGTTTTCAAAATAAAGCATTACAGATTATCGTGGAATATCTACACAATTAAGAGGCCCTGATGATAAGCGCAGTCCAGCAAGCCTGCGCTTTGAAACGCGTTGGCATTTCTTTTTCATCATTGTGGAACGTTTGAAAAATACATGTTGGTGTAATTAATTTGTTTTCCCAACTTGAATAACTGTTGTTCCCTTTGTCCAGGCGTTGCCTTACTTGATGGCTCTATTTGTAAGTCTGAAGGCTAGCCATGTGTTTAATTTAGTATGATGCAAACGACTACGAATTGTTTTTGTGATAATGTGTTGTTGATTATTTGTTATTGATGTACTGTATTTGTACGTTGTTGTTGTCCAAATGGTGTATGTTATTTATTGACAAAGTGATGTTTGTTTTATTTGTTTAATTATTGAGTGTGATCCTTTTTTCTATTTTTTGAAATGATGAAAACAAATATATTTTTTTTTTAATAAATTGAAATAAATAACTATAATCAGACATTACAAATTGGTTGTTTGATTTAAAGCTGTAAAGCAATTTAGCACTAAATTATAAAAGAGGCAGGTATCTTTTTTGTGGATCATAAGTATTACGGCCCTACCTGCTTCTTGTTCAATGGGCCTAACCCCTCTTGTGGTTCCTACTTTCTAAAAGTGGCATTTTCAAACACACAATTTAAAAACCATCTTTACTAAAAGATGTGTTAATACATTCTGAGTTCAGAGAGCCTAAACTTTATTTCTCCATCTTGTCCCAATGGGAAGTTATACTTGTAAGATGTTACAAAGCATTTCCCATGCTATCCTATGGGGCAAGATAGCCTTTCAATAGTGAAAAACGAAATTGGCAGTATTTCACTATCAGGACATGTCACACACACCAGTACATGTCCTACGTTTCACGTACACTGCACCCTGCCCCGGGGGTACCTTGGGACTACCATAGGGATGCCTTGCATGTAAGGAAAGGTTAGGGCCTGGCAAGTGGTTGCACTTGCCAAGTCGACATGGCAGTTAACAACTGCGCACAGACACTGCAGTGGCAGGTCTGAGTTACCTTTTCAGAGCTACTCATGTGGATGGCACAACCAGTGCTGCAGGCCCACTAGTATAATTTTATTTGCAGGCCCTGGCACACTTCAGTGCACTTTACTAGGGACTTACCAGTAAATCAAATAAGCCAATCAGGGAGAACCAATAGTAACAACAATTTACACAGGGAGCACTTGCACTTTGACACTGATCACCAGTGGCAAAGTGCCCAAAGCATGTAAGCCAGCAAAAACAAAATCCAGCACAGCATCAAAAAATACAGGAGGTAGAGGCAAAAAGTCAGGGTAAACCACGCCAAAGATGCCAAGTCTAACAATGGGCCATTCTGGCAGGATGGCTGGGGGGCAGGAGCTGTACCCAACCCCACTTACACTTCACAGGGAGTTACCTGCTACACACACAGAGGAACATGATACAAGGCTTGTCCTGTCTTTAGTCACCCCAGACACCTTGGAGCCTTGACAGGGGAAGGGGAGAATTTTCCAGAACCAGATGTGGGAGTAGGACAGGGAGTACCCCCGCACAAAGGCTGGCACCAGGTATAAATACTGGACCTCCAGAGCCACTCATCGGAATTCTCTTGGACCTGTAGAAGCTCTATAAGAAGGATGGCCCTGCTGCCAGAAGAGTGCCATGCTGTTAAGGGCTGCCTTGCTGTCTGAGAAGGAAGACTGGACTTGCTTACCTTCATCCCAGGCTAACCCACAGTGACTCCAAGGGTCAGTTGTCTGACGTGTGAGTTACAGGGACACAGCAAGTTTCAAAGGCCTCCCTGTAATTGCTCAGCGTAATTGCTTCAACTGGACCTGCCTGGATCTTCATCTGGACCTGCCTGAGCCCTGCTGGCCTCTGCTGTATTGTGTTCCTGATCCCCAACACGTGTCTCGTCAGGTCCTGGGCCATTGAATGGCATCAGAGTGTACCTCTCTGCAAGAAAAGGTGAAAATCCAAAAGTTTGGGCTCCTCTTGACTACAAATGGCACAAACTGACCCAAGACTCTGCCGCCCCAGATGACCGGCAACTCAAAGCTATGGTGAGAGCTGCCCTTCGCGCTACAGTGACCGCCAGTGACAACCCTGCTACGCAAGAGATGCACTTTGTGCTCCAGCAACATTAGTCCACGGTGACCATCAACGGCAAGCTACAGCAACGACTGTCCACGATGCCTGACCTGCTCCTTACACTACAGTGATGATAGCCCTGGCCCACTCTTCGTGCAACAGTGACAACTATCCTCAACACTCTACCTGCTCCTCGGGGCCACCTCCAACGTGAACGAAACTCTTCATGTCAGACTCACAAGGTAACCTCCCAACAGGACTAACCTGGTCTCTGTATCAGACTCATTTTCCATCACAGTCAATCTGAACTTGTGACTTTCCCCCAGTCTAGCGGGATCAGCGGACCATGAGTCACACTTTGTGCTTTTAGGTGCTATTTTCACTTAAAACTTTAAATTTGAATACCTCTGCTTCTACTGATTGGATTTTGGTTATTCTGGTATCATTTTATTGATTAAAATGTACTCCATTGTTCTGAATTGGGATCCTTTTTGTGTGGTGTTTTCACTTTTTTACTGTTTGTGTGCTGCATAAATACTTTTCACATTGCCTCTAAGTTAGCCTGACTACTTTGTGTCAAGCTACTAGATGGTTAAATACAGGTTAATTTAGTGACTATTGTGGTTCACCTTAACAAGGATTTTGGTTGCTGCATGAGTGGGGCTTCCACCCCCTTAACAAACAACCCGATTTCTTACTTTGGTGTTGTGTAGTGGGATCCTGTACTTGTGTTTATTCGGTGTGACTCAGTGGTTTGTGCAAAATGAAAAATCCTATACAAATAATCTTACATCATATTCGTTTTTTAAAAAAAATTCTTCAATTGGCTACTTTTTTGTTTTTCCAAATTCTATTCCAGCCTCACATTTGTGCACCTCCTGCAAGCATGGAGATGGATCTCAGCAACCTGGAAAGCTATACTGTGGCAGAGATGAAAGGATTTTGCTGAGAGTCAGGGCTGCCAGCAAGCAGGAGCCCCAAGAGACAGGATTTCCAGAAAGCCCTTAGCAGCTGGTGGGCCTCCTCCCAGCCCCTAACTGCTGCCATGAGTAAGAGAAGGATGAGGATGTGGAGGAGCAGGAGGAGGAAGTAATGGAGGAGGACAAAAATCCTCTGACCATGGCCTCGGGTCCAGCAGAAGGCCTCATCCCTGTGAGCCTTCCTCTATCCTCAAAGGCAGGGAGCAGTGTGTTCTCCAGCAACCTGTCCTTTGAGGACCTGGAGGACAGGAGGGCTGAGAGGGAGTTCCAGCTGCAGCTAATAAAGTTGAAATTGGATGCAGCCAAGGAAGAGAGGAGATTGGATGCTAAAGGGGCTAACCGAGCCTTGGAGGAAAAGAAACTTCTGTTGGCTCATGAAGTGAGTCTAAATGAGCTAGACTTGAAATCCAAGCAAGCCTCAGGGTACTGCAGCAATGGTAGCACCGGCAGCACAGTGTCCAGAGGAGAAAGGAAGGTCCACATCCCTAAAGATCTGGTGCCTAGCTATGTGGTGGGGAATGACATTGACAAATGTTTATCAGCTAATTAGGTAGCGCTGAGAATGCTTAGGGCCCTAAAAGAGGATTGTGGGCTAGTCTCTGAAAGTATAAGCCAAATATTTGGAGCAATACCCTGCTGACATTAGAACTGGATAACCAGATGAGGTATGCTCCATGAAAGCCATTCTTATCAGAAAACTTGGGCTCACCCCAGGCAAATACAGACTAAGCTTCAGGGATAGCCACAAATTGACCAGTCTTGGGTGGATTTCATTGATTACTCCAGTAAGGCATTGAGTGGTTGGGTGAAGGGCAGTAAAGTTAGTGATTTTGATGGGTTGTATGATCTAATTTTTAGAGAGCTCATGTTAAATACCTGATGTACAGAATTGCGGCAGCACCTGATTGACAGCACCCAGAGAGCTTGCAAAGGAGGCAGAACTCTGGGTCACCACCAGAGTGTCCAAGAAGCAAGGTACCTGGGGATCACCAAAAGAGTGGACAGGGTCCCCACCAGAAGAAAGAGGGGGGAGACAAAATTAAAAATAGTGTGCAAAAGGCCCTTAAAAGCGTTCTCAGGGAAAAGATTCCCAAATCCCAACCTGCTTATCCTAAGAGCTACAGGTATAGGCACGTCAAGGAAGACCGCTACTGCCCTAAGAGTCAGAAGCCCTAAACTGGTGAGCAGACACCAGGGATTGCCAGTGTAGCATTTGGGTAGGAGGTTACCCCTGTTAGCATGGGTGGGAATTGCAGAGTGTCACCCACTCACACTGGGGTAAAAAGAGATGGTATCCAAGGATCACATGCCTAATAACACAAAAAAGTATAGGCAGTGGGCCACCATCCATAGACATTGGGTGGAGACTCTGAGAGACACAAGAGCCAGTATGACTACTGTCAGGTGTCATTTGGTTTCCTTAGATCAGGTAATCCCTAATGTATTCCACCAGGTTGTAGTAGCTGACAACCACTAGAGTCACTATTGCGTGGCTCTGGTTCCCTTTGAATAGGGGGGTAGAGGAGGGATGGCACAGGTTTCTTAAAGTAGCTGTGCGTTTTCAGCCATGCCCGTAGATTGTCCGCTCAGTAACAACATAGAGGACACCATCTGGAAGGGGATGGAGCTCCGGTCCCACCTGGAGATGTTAGGGTTGCCTGAGTGAGTGTGCCTGACCACACGGTCCATGGCAGCTCGGGAGGGAAGTCAAGAGGACCGGGAGCCTGGAAGAATGGCTCAGGCACCTGCCAAAAAGAAGAATGGCATGGTGCATGGGAAACCCGCTCCTGAGACTCCCATGGACTGGGAGGTGGCTGAACCTGAGGGGGACTTCACCGGAACCTACTGGTGAGGATGTTGCTACCTTGGGGACCTACCCGAGCTGGCCAAACAGCAGACTGAAGAGGGGGGCATTCTTGGCGGAGTTCTGCAAGCCGTGAGAAAGAATGCCCTGCTCCTGGGGACCTACAGTGGTATGCCGAGACCCAGATAGCTGATGACACATCTGGTAATCACCTGATTTACTGGGAGAATGATCTCCTGTATAGCATACCCAAGGCTCCTGAGCTACAGGGCTTTCCTACTGGGACCTGCTCAAGATGTACCCCAGTAGGACATCTGGGGTAAGACGAGACAGTTGCAAGGTTTGTTACCTACTGCTATTGGCCCTGGATGAGATTTCCCTCAGAAGCATTCTGCTGGTCTTGTCCAACCTGTCATGGGAGTGGGAAGCAAGAGGGAAAGCTGAAAGCTTCCCTGGTTCCCCTGCCTGTCGTGGGCACCACCTTTGAGAGGGTAGGCATCGACCTGCTGGGGTCCGGGACCAAAGTCTGGCCTAGGCAACAGGTTTGTCCTGGTCTTCGTGGAGCATGCCACTAGTACCCGGCGGCTTTACCTCTGAGGCCAGTGACTGCACCCACATTGGCCAGGTCACTGATGGGAATTTATTTTACCAACGTGGGTTTCCCTAAGGATGTGGTGTCTGACCGGAGCACCAGCTTCATGTCAGCCTACATGAAGTCCATGTGGGGTGAGTGTGGAGTAACTTACAACTTCTCTACACCCTATTATCCCCAGACCAATGGACTTGTTGAAAAGTTCATCTGAAAGAAACAGTTAGTTATAGATTCCTTACCTTAGAATCTCCCCCCAGGCGTCAGACTGGATCCGGAAAGTTTTTTCATCAGCAGTACACCTGCGCGTCTGAAGGTGGCGTTGGTCGACTCCGCGTCCGTCGTTGGCGTCGTGGTTGCCGGGATGATGTTGCGGAAGTTACTTAGACGCCACCCTTGCGCACTGACGTCAGTTCTTTGTTTTTCCGCGCCAGCAAGCGCAGATCCAGGAAGAGCGGTACCCCCTGTCATTTTTTGGCTGAGTTTTTGCGACTTTTGTCGACTTGGTTTTCGAGTCGTTATCCGACTCCTGGTGCACGAGGGATGCCCGGTTTCAAGGCCTGCGGTTCCTGTTCCCAAATAATGTCGTGACGGATCCGCACCGCGTGTGCCTCTACTGCCTGGAACGCGACCATGACCCCAAGTCGTGCTCCGACTGTTGAACCATGGCCCCGAAGTCTTTGTGGGAGCGGTCCCGAAAGCTTCTCGAGGCCCGGCAGTCAGCTCCGCATCGCGCAAAGTCCCGGTCGCGTGGGAGGTAGAGGGACCGATCGCGGAGTCATCATCACTCCTCTTCTAAGTCTTCGCACTCGGGGTCAGGTAAGTCGAAGCACAAGAAGAAGTCGAAGAAGCACCGTCGCTCTTCCACTTCCCCTCGTCTGTCGGCCGACGCGACGCAGGGTGCAGGTGGTGCCACTCCTGCGGCTCCGCATGCGGAGCCTTCAGGGGCGACTCCGGCCTTCCCGGGAGCGACCCCTACCCAGCTTCGTCAATTTTACGAAGCGATGCACGCCATCTTTGGGCAGCCCGACTCCGCTGGCGCGCCTTCTGGCCCCGGTGACTCGGTTGGGGGCCCTAGGCCTTCGTTGCCGGCGGCTTCGGCACGGCAGGGCCCCCTTGGATCCAGGCCTGGATCCGGATCGGCGCCGGTCGACCTCGTTACACCTCCACCGGCTCCGACACCACCGGCACCACGTCCGCAGCCGACGCCGACTGGACCCCCAGTCGGCGTCAACCCCAGCTCCCACCTCGACGTGGACACGGAGCCGGACCGGCGTCGGCTGACGCCGACCGGTACTTTTCTCCGTGTTCCACCCTGGCTATTTTCAACCAGATTGGCAGCCTGAAGAGGGTGAGGAAGACTGGGAGGGGTCTGGTGACCCTTTGACTGACCAGTTAGACTACAATCCGGACTGGAGAGAGGAACTGGGGGAGGCCAGTGGTCTGGATACCTCCCCAGACCTAGGCATGTTGTCTCCTCCTACCGTGGCTACGGAGGAGGGAGCGTCCTACTTAGTGGTGTTGAGTAGGGCGGCTGAGGCTCTCAACCTCGAGCTTCCTACGGTGGCAGTCAGGACTAACCTCCTGACAGAGGTGCTTCAGCCGGCAGCGAGCTCTTTGGAGCCCCTGGACATCCTTTTGGGCACTTGGTCCAGGCCCAACACAGGGGCTCCTGTGGACAGGATGATTGCCCGACCCCACCGCCCGGCTCCGGGCGACCCCACTTTCCTCTCCCAACACCCCACCCCTGCGAGCTTGGTAGTCCAAGCATCCACGTCCAAGGGCGCCTTCCCTACCGCTCCTCCGGAAAGGGAATCCAAAAAGCTGGACAAACTTGGAAAGAAAATGTTTTCTTCCACCAGCTTGGGACTGCGGTCGGTAAACACTGCATGTCTGTTGGGCCGTTATACCCACTCTGTGTGGGATACGGTGGCGCAGGTGCTGCCTCAGTGCCCAGAGGAGGCCCGGGCCGTGCTCTCCCATTCCATTGCCGAGGGGAGAGGCAGCGAAGTTTACCATCCGCTGTGGGCTGGATATCGCCGACGCACTTGGCAGGAGGATTTCAGCGTCAGTAGCCCTTCGACGCTATGCCTGGTTGCGTTCGTCTGGTTTTTCAGGGGATGTTCAATCCACCCTTATGGACATGCCTTTTGATGGCCGTCGCCTTTTCGGCGACAAGGCAGACAACGCGCTGGAGCGCTTTAAGGACTCACAGGCTACGGCCAGGTCCTTGGGCCTCTCCACCACCCACCCTGCGCAGTCTGCCTTTTGCCCCTTTCGTGGCTACGGAAGGGGTGCCCCACTACGTCTCGCCCAGGGCCACAGGCCGGCACAAGCTGTACAGTCTCAGCGCGGCCAGGGATGTGGGAACCACCGGCGTGGTTCTGGGGGCCAGCGAGCGGGCCAGTCCACCACTGCCCCCTGTGCAGCAGCCTCCAAACCTTCCTAGTCTGACATTTCAGGGCCATCAAATGCCAGTGGGCGGCAGGATCCGCCATCACCTCCCCCACTGGCGCACCATCACGTCGGACAGGTGGGTTTTGCAAATAGTCGTAAGGGGCTACTCCCTTCCCTTCGAGACTATCCCTCCCTCCATGCCACCTCAGTACCATCGCATGTCGGAGGATCACCTGGCCCTTCTCCAACAGGAAGTTTCGACACTCTTGGCCAAGGGTGCCATCGAGCGCATTCCTTTCCCAGAAGTAGGTCGTGGTTGCTTTTCCCACTACTTTCTGGTGCCCAGGAAGGACAAAGGCCTGCGTCCTATCTTGGATCTCAGGAAAGTCAACCGCTTCCTCTGGAAGGAGAGGTTCAAAATGTTGACGCTCGCTCAGGTCTTGTCTTCCCTCGACCCTGGATGGTAGCGTTGGACTTGGAGGACGCTTATTTTCACATCCCCGTCCTGCTGGCCCACCGGCGTTACCTGCGGTTCACGGTAGGCCACAAGCACTTTCAGTTTACCATGCTCCCCTTTGGCCTTACCAGCGCCCCTCGGGTGTTCACGAAAGTGATGGCGGTGGTCGCAGCTCATCTGTGCAGATCAGGGGTTCCAGTCTTCCCCTATCTTGACGACTGGCTGTTGAAGGCGGACTCACCCCAGGCTGTCGTCTCCCACCTCCAGACTACGGCCGACCTCCAGCACTCACTAAGGTTCTCCATCAAAGTGCCGAAGTCACACCTGATTCCCTCTCAGAAACTCCTCTTCATCGGAGCGGTTCTGGACACAACGCGGTTTCGGGTTTATCCTCCCGAACAGCGTGTCTGGGATATTCGGGCTATGATTCCGATCTTTCAGCCCCTATTCCGGGTTTCGGTCCGGATGGCCCTGAGGCTGCTGGGCCTCATGGCCTCCTGCATCCTGCTGGTCGATCATGCCAGGTGGCATATGCAGGCTCTGCAGTGGGGCCTGAAGTTCCAGTGGGCGCAGCATCAGGGGAATATGTCCGATTCCGTCCAGATCTCGGAGGGCACTGCACAACAATTGCAGTGGTGGCTCACGAACCAGGATTGGGTCAACGGCAGATCCCTCTCCCTTTCCCGACCAGATCATACGGTGGTGACGGACGCATCCCTTCTGGGATGGAGCGGCCACATGGGAGAGGCGGAGATCAGAGGCCTCTGGTCTCCGGCAGAGTCTGGGCTCCACATCAACCTTCTGGAGCTTCAGGCGATCCGTCTTGCACTCAAGGCATTCCTTCCCTCTGTACGGGGAAGAGTAGTGCAGGTGTTCACAGACCACACCACCACCATATGGTACTGCAACAAACAAGGCGGGGTGGGGTTGTGGACCCTATGTCAGGAGGCCCTCCGCCTCTGGACATGGCTGGAACATCAGGCAATATCTCTGGTGGTTCAACACCTGGCAGGTTCACTGAACGCCAGTGCGGACAAACTCAGCCGCAGGTGCATGATGGATCACGAATGGCGTCTTCACTCTGAGGGGGTGCAAGGTCTCTGTCAGCAGTGGAGAGAGCCTTGGTTAGATCTATTCGCCACCGAAGAGTACGCGCAATGTCAGCAGTTCTGCGCATTGGAATTTCCAAGGCGGCACTCGCTAGGCGACGCTTTTCGTCGCGAGTGGAGTTGCAGTCTTCTATACGCCTTTCCGCCTATACCACTTCTGCCCAGAGTGCTGAAGAAGATCAAGCGCGACCGGGCCCAAGTCATTCTTGTGGCTCCGGATTGGGCACGAAGAGTCTGGTATCCCGAGCTGCTCAGCATGGCCATCGATCCTCCGATCGGACTGCCTCTTCGGGAGGATCTTCTGTCACCGCAGCAGGGGACGGTCCTCCACCCGAACCTGTCCAGCCTCCACCTCCTTGCGTGGAGATTTAGCGGCAGCAGTTGACATCGTTTGACCTGCCTCCTGAAGTCTGTGATGTAATCTTGGCAGCCAGGCGTCCCTCCACTAAGACGGTATACGCCTGTAGATGGAATAAACTTGTGGCATGGTGCACAGCAAAGGCTGTGGATCCCCTTTCTGCCCCTCTTTCTGAGGTTCTCTTGTTCCTCCTCTCTTTAGCCCAGCAGGGCTCTGCTCTGGGCACTATTAAGGGCTACCTCTCGGCCATTTCACCCTTCCTTAGGCTTCCTGATCAGCCTTCTCTTTTCAAGTCCCCTGTTGTAAATAGATTTCTTAAGGGCATTACTCATCTCTTTCCTCCTGTTCCCTTCGTAAAGCCCCAGTGGGACATGAACTTGGTTCTTACTTTTCTTATGTGCGCTCCCTTTGAGCCGCTTCATAATTCCCCTCTCAGGCTTTTAACTCTGAACACTGCCTTTCTGGTGGCCATCACCTCTGCTCGCAGGGTGAGTGAGCTCCAAGCTCTTTCTTCTAAGCCTCCATTTCTGGTTATCCATCCGGACAAGGTCGTCCTGAGAACTAGACCTTCCTTCCTTCCCAAAGTGGTTACTTCTTTCCACATTGGCCAAACCATCACTTTGCCCACCTTCTTTCCGCCTCCGCATCCTTCAAAAGAGGAAGAGAGGCTCCACCGTCTGGATCCAAAACGTGCGCTTTCTTTCTACTTGGATCGCACAAAACAATTCCGGGTGGATGACCAGCTCTTTGTTGGGTACGTGGGCGCTATGAAAGGTCGGGCCGTGCACGAACCGACCATCTCTAGGTGGGTCGTTCTGAACATCAAAGCCTGCTATTCTTTGGCTAAGGAACCGCCTCCAGTGGGGCTGCGCGCCCATTCCACCAGGGCGACGGCAGCTACTACTGCTTTGGGACGAGGAGTCCCCCTGAATGACATCTATCAGGCAGCTACGTGGGCGTCGTTGCACACGTTTACGAGACACTACTGCCTGGACAATCAAGTCCGGAGAGACGGCTTCTTTGGCCGTTCTGTTCTCCAGGACTTTCTGGTGTGAACTTGGTTCGCAGACCCACCACCGGGGTTGGTATTGCTGGGGTATCTATTCTAAGGTAAGGAATCTATAACTAACTGTTTCTTTTAGATGAACAAGTTACTTACCTTCAGTAACGATATATCTGTAAGAAACATAGGTTAGTTACAGATTCCTTACCGCCCCACCCATCCTCCCCGTTTCTGCAAACTGACTTCTAGGGTTAAGGACATCCTTTCAGGGCCCTAGTTTTGTGCACCAGTGGTCAGTGTCTTGCATGGCTCTGCGCTTCTGGCGTCGAAAGTCGTGTACAGAACTGACGTCAGCACGCAAGGGCGGCGTCTAAGTAACTTCCGCGACGTCATCCCGGCGACCATGACGCCGATGACAGATGCGGAGTCGACCGACGCCACCTTCAGATGCGCAGGGGTACTGCTGACCAAAAAACCTTCCGGATCCAGTCTGACGCCTGGGGGGAGATTCTAAGGTAAGGAATTTATAACTAACCTATGTTTCTTACAGATATATCGTTACCGAAGGTAAGTAACTTGTTCAACAAGACCCTCAATGGCATGATCATGGGCCTCTCAGAGATGTCCTCTTGCCATGCTTTTTGTTTGCTGACAGGGAGGTACCATAGAAGGGTGTAGGTTTCAGTCCTTTTGACAGGGTAACCATACAGAAGTTCAGTGGACCTCTCAGCCTTGTGAAGAAGGGGTGGGAGAAAGCTCCCAAGAAAGCCCATAGGATGTAGTCAGCTGCATGCTGGCTCTCAGGACTCAGATTAAACGTTTTTGGAAGAAAGCCACTGAGAACCTGGAAGCCATCAAGGAAGTCATGAAACTAGCATGAGCAGAAGACCACTCAGCCTGGTCAGAAAGTGTGGGTGATGGATGCCAGTGGAACCCCGGGCCTTGCAGAGCCAGTGAACCTGGCCCTTTGTGGTGAATGAGCAAAAGGGGGAAGCCACCTACCTGGTAGATCTCAAGATCCGCAGGAACCCATAAAGTGTTGTGCACGTCAGCTGCATCAAGCCCCACTTTAAGAGGACCGAGGCAACAATTTGCCTCCTACTGCCCATCAGAGCCGCCTCCACCTCTCTTCTTTAATTCTGTAAGACACTGAAGACCTGAGGCCCTCAATTGTTTAAAAGACTGCCTACAATGGATAAGTTGATGAAGCAATTTTGTCTGCATAAAATTCCAATGTCTAATCAGGCTCATAATATTGGTGCCAAGCGCTTTTGACTTTGCAAACTGTCGTTTTCTGAAGCTCCATTTCAGCATTATATTGATAGACAGGTTTGGGCCCTTTAAATTGACTTTATAAGATTAGAAAGATTTCAGCTGCTTTAGTTATTTAAGACAGGAATGCTAAATTTTGCTCAAATGGAAGTAGGCTAGTTACTGAGAGTGAAGAGTTTGCCTAAAAATCAGTTAGGGCTGTAATCGAAGCGCCGGCCCAATTGTGTATAGACGCTGAATTAATAGGTCTTGCAATACAAATAATAAATCTAATAAAGAATGAGTGAATGGTCTGTCTCGACCCTAGGGAGGGTTGTAACTGAATCAAGAATGGTGTAAGTGGTCCAAAAAACATTTGGCTGGGGATTACTAGGTACATCTACCCAGCACCGAGAATACCCACCACCAGCTGTAATGGAAAAATTGGATGAGAGGTTAACATAAATTATTAAAACTTCTGTCTGGGAAAGCTGAATTGGGTAATAGGGTAGTTGCCCAAGTTACAAATCCAAATGTGGAAAATAGCAATGTTTCAGACACAAGAAAATTATCAAATTTCTCATCCATAATTTGGTTATTTATTTCTAGTGCATGCTTAGAGGTAAAACATCTACATACCCAACCTGTAAATGAGTATTAGGAGAGCCTATATCCTGAGCGGCCAGAGCAGTGACAGGTGGATGATGGGTCTCAACCAGGAAAGGGGTGGCTACATGTGATATGAGTAAAACAACTTTTTTCATTGTTCATTACTCAACTCTCCCTGCATGTGTTAGAGATATTGCTGATTAATAATTAATGTTTGCTTACACTAAAAACGAAAATGCTGCACTTTACATAGTTCTATTTTCTTTGCATTAGTCAGCAAAGGCCTAAACTAGGCCCGACTCCATCTTCAAATGTCCATGTGTTTGTCCCACTCTGTCTCTATAAGCAACAAAATGTAAATAACTGAAATACTTTGTTGATGTGTTGTTCTTGGTGATCTCAGGGGAAACATGCTGTTGAAATGTAACTATTCCAGGTATTTTCCTGCCGGTTTTAGTTGATCTTTTCATTACATGAGACTGTCATTGTTTTGAGGGTAATTAGATTTGTACTGTCACCTTTGATTACTTTAGGTCTAAAGGGTTTTCATTAATATTTATGTAGGGAATGGTGTTCCATGATGATGTATTATATTCTATATACTGATTTGTTATAAACCTGTGTAACAATATGTTCACTTTTTTGCTCACAGTGCAATTTCCATTGTGTATTTTATTATAGAAGGTGCTCAAATTGGAGGTGAGCCACAAGTCAATATCTTGATTCTTAAGAATAGACTCACGTCAGTCTGTCTCATGCGTAGGACATAGAATATTTTGTCAGACTTTATTCTGCATTTGATTGAGCCTTATGTTAATTCCCTATATTGACTGACCTACAATATTTTTGCCTTCTGTAATGATTTTTTTAACTTTCTTTATTAATTGTTTGACAAATGAAAGATACAGTACAAGTTAGCCATTATTGATACAAAATATTCAAATTGTGGTCCGTTTTCAAAACATAAAAGGCACAATAACCTCAGCAGGAGTGTTTCTCCTAAGTTACCAAGGGATTGGTCTACAATGTCTTTGCGTGAGCCAGTGCCTACTGTTCAGCGGGAGCTGCAGCATTACCTATTGCAGTGAGCAACAATGACGTGTCATGATTTGTTTGCGAGCCCGCCGTGACCTGTAAGTTAAGCAGGTAGGAGCAAAGTGGTTGCCAGATATCGAGTGGTCTGGAGGCTGGGGATTGCAGTTGAGCATAGAGGTCGCTGTTCGTGTTACAATGTGTCATACCATACAACCAGGCTTTTGGTGTCGGTGGGTGTTTACTTTCCCAGTGCGCCGAGACTTCTCTCTTGGCAAGCTTTAACGCTATTGCAGTGAAGCGCTCCGCTGATTTTGGGAGCTCGTGCACATACCCCATAAGAGCCTGCAGTGGGTTGGGGGGAGATCTAATTCTATCATGCGGGATAGCTCTCTGAAAATTTCCCTCCAATATTTGGCAATCTCTCCACATGTCCACATCATATGTGCAAAGTCTGCCAGTAGAGCGTGACACTTAGGACAAGCCAGTGGTGAGGCAGGGGAGTATAGAGACTGATTCCCGGTGCTCGGATAAGTCGTTTCCATAGCCCAACTGGTTTTTGGGATAGTTAGAATGTCATGTGGGTCACGGGGTAGACCTGCCAGTAGTATTGCCGATAAGGGTGTGGGGTACACGAGGTCAGCCTCTGGTTTAAGGTAGGGGACCCGAGCATCAGAGTGATACCAGTGCCTTGCGAAGCTGCACTGGGCCACCAGGTAGTATATGTGAAAGTTCGGAACCCCAAACCCACCACGTTCATATGGCAATCTCAGTGTGTCCCAACTAATCCGTGGCTGTTTGCCGCCCCAAACAAGCCTCAGTAAGTGTGAGCGTAATGTAGAGAAAAATCCGTTATGCAACGGAATCGGAATATTTTGAAATAGGTATAAAAATTGGGGCAGCACGACCATCTTGATTATTGCAATTCGGCCTGCCATGGTAAGAGGCAGTTTCAACCAGCGTTCGATTACCCCACCCAATTTCTCCATTGCCGGGCCATAATTAAGTTGTAGTATTTGGTCCGGCTGTTTGTGTATATGGATGCCCAGATATTTGACCGAATACTTGCACCATGTCAGTGGGTACTCAGTAGTTTTATCACAATGTGCTGTCAGTAGGAAAATTTCCGATTTGCCCCAATTTGTGTAACTCGGACAGGGCCCCGTAACGTGTGATCTCTCAGAGTATAGGTCCCAAGTTATCATCGGGATGCCTAACGTACAGGATAATATCGTCCGTATAGAGAGTAAAAGAATAGGGGGCCTGTTTTGAACCGCAGGCCTCTTTGCAGGTGCTTCTCCTACAGGTGACGCACCAAGGGGTCTAGTGCTATGACAAACAGCAACGGGGATAGCGGGCAGCCCTGGCGTGTCCCCCATGTAAGCACAAAAGGAGGTGTTAGGGTACCATTCAGCCGGATGCGAGCTGTAGGATTGGTGTATAATAGCCTAATGACGGAGATAAACCCTTTTGGCATCCCCAGTCTGCTCAACGTGGAGTACAAAAATGACCACTCAAGAGAGTCAAAGGCTTTTCCCGCATCTAACAGGACCGCAGCGGCAGGGAGAGTGGGCGCAATTCTGTGTAGGGTAGCGAAAAGAGTACGCAGGATCATGGCGGTGGATTTATGTGGGATGAACCCTGACTAGGCTGGGGATATGATCTGGTCAATGATTAGAGAAAGCCTAGTGGCTAACATTTTAGCTAATATCTTGTTATCAAAATTTTATAACGAGAGCGGTCCATAGGAGCCGCATTGTTGTGGGTCTTTGCCTGCCTTGGGTAGTAGTGTTATGACCGCTTCTCTGAGTGTGGGGGGAGCTCTTCAGTCTCCACTGCTTCCTGATAAACATCCACGAGATGCGGGGCGAGCAATTGCTTGTAGGTTTTATAAAAACTGCCTGAAAACCCATCAAGGCCCGGCGCCTTTGTGCCATCCATCGCCTCTATTGCTTGGGTGACTTCCTCTTCCGTGAATGGTTCTGCCAAAAAGTCTTGATGGGCAGAGTCTAGCCATACCAAAGCTATTTCATCTAGATAGTTTTTATTATCCATAGTGTCTTCTGGCACTCTGGACGTGTACAAGTCTGTGTAATAGCCTAGGACCACACTCTGTATGCCCACGGTGTCTGATGTGTGTGTACCGTTGGGGCTTTGAAGGACCGAGATATATGTCTGACTTCTGGTTTGCTGCAGTAGCCTTGCCAGTGTGCGGCCTGGTCTTTCACCTTCCCCATATCGCCTAGCGACCGTGTATTTCCCCAGATAATGTGATTCGCGCTCTGCTGCTTCATGAAATTCAGTCATTAGGGTAGCCTGACGTTGTAGGCTAGATGGGTGCTGCAGCGTCGGGTGATCTTGATCTAAAGCTAACAGATGTTCCTCCAGCTGCAACAGTGTCCGGCGTAGGTCTCTAAGGATTCCGGCACTGTTTGAGATGCATATCCCCCTTATGTATGCTTTTAAGGCTTCCCACAGCGTGGCTTTAGTTTTGACCGTGCCCACGTTGACCTCAAAATACTCTGTGATTGCCTTGTGTAGCTCTGCATTAAACAGCACATCCCGGAGGGCCATGTCTGGAAATCACCAGCGTCTCTCCACCCCCCCCCCCGCCCGTGGAATTCGCAACTGCAGCAGTACTTGGGCGTGATCTGACAACGTGTGCGGTAGGTGCTTTATCGACTGAAGCCATGGGAGCATTTTGGGCCCAAGGAGCCAATAGTCCAGTCGGATCCATTTGTTGTGTGAGGCGGAATAGTGGGTGTATGCTGCCCGTGCAGGGTAATGATGTCACCAGGTGTCCAACAGCCTATATATGTCCCTAAGATCAGTCAGTGCATGCCTAGCCCTGGGTTTCGCATCAGGTGTTGAGGCTGTGCTGTCTAGTAGAGGATCAAGTAAAATATTAAGTTCGCCCCCCATGCATACCTGGTCCACTTCCATGCAATCTATTTGCGTCAGGAGCTCAAGGTAGAAATCCGGGTCATCAATGTTAGGGGCGTATACATGTACCAGTAGTACAGAGTATCCTAATAGGCAACCCTTAACTAATAGGTATCGCCCTGCTATGTCTACACGTACCGCCACTGCCCTATACGGGACCCGCTAATGTACTAGTATCGAGACTCCCCTGGCGTAGGTGCTATAGCCCGCTAAGTACCAGTGAGTGCCCCAGTTTGCGGCAAAATTAGGTGATGTGTTAGGGGGTAGGTGCGTTTCTTGAAGAAAGGCAATGTCCACCTTATGCCGCTGTTAATAATGTACTACTTGCTTACTTTTACATGTGTTGTTCAGCCCTCGAATGTTCCAGGACATCATAGTGATGTTAGTAAAGGCGTAGATCCTATCCTCTGAGGTCGCTACTGCTGGGGAATAAGAATGATGGACCTGTGTAATGGCACTTGTACAATTTGAACAATATTAACATAGTTCTTGAGATCACCCGAACATACCCGATCACCCCCTCCCCCCACCCATCCCCATGTCTACTACTTAGGGGAAAATCCCAAAACGGATAGTGAACATTTGAGAAGACTAAACGTAGTCTATAAAATACAGTGTTATATTCTAGATATTAGCGTGCAAACGCACTCGGGGAGTGGCAACGCTATGCCGAGTCCCCAATCCCTGATAGTATGCAATAAAGTGTTGTTTGCCGTAGCCATGCAGTAGGTGACTTATGCAGATGTATTTGAGCATTGATACCAGTGGTGGCAAATGGTTATTGCCTCGAACGTACACCTGTGGACAGAGGCAGCCATATTCAACTGGCAGAGAACAGTTCCATGCTGGCCTCCGAGTCAGAGACATGGGGTGACTTATCTGGGGAGGGCGATTGATGTGGCCCCCTGGTTTCGGAGAAGGAATGAAAAAACTCCTGTACTGCAGTTGGTGAGTCAAAAATCAGAGACTGCCCATTTACATCCACTTTCAAGCGTGCTGGGTACAGCATCCCATACTTTAGTCCCAGTTTACGAAGAGTGGCTTTGACTCCCGCAAATTTCCGGTGGACGTCCTGCACCATGGCGATAAAGTTTTGGTATCATATCTGGGACCCCTCCCATTCCAATGAACCTCTCTCCTGAGCCATCTGCAATGCAGTATCTCCATCTTTGAAATTTAAAAGGCGGACAATGAACGGCCGTGGTCGACACCCCGGAATGGGCCGGTGCCTGAGTTTGCGGTGTGCTCTTTCAACGACAAAAGTAGCAGTGAAGAATTCATGGCCAAAGAGATCAACCAGGAGCTTCTCCACGAATCCGTCCAAGCGGCCTGAATTTGTGTACTCAGGGATTCCAGTTATGCGGACATTGTTTCGCCTTCCCCTGGCCTCCAAATTCTCGTTCTTAATGGCTATGGATTTCAGGAGTTTCTCCATGCGCTCCAGTTTCTAGGCGGTCTGAGCTGAGCCATCCTCCAGATCTGAGATCCTTCCCTCCGGGTGTCAAGCCTGCCCTATTAATGATCCAACCTTGCACCCATTGTGTCTAAGCGCTTATCCAATGAGTCAAAGTGCATGTCCAGTGCCTTGAAGCCATCCAGAAGTTCCAGCATGAGGGCTTCTGTTCCCTGCGGGATGACCGCAGGGGCTGCGGGTACACCTCCACCTTCTGCCATCTCAGGGCCCGGTGCTTCTACCCATCTGCCTGCCTTATCAAAAGTCAGCTTCTGTTGCTTAGGGTCTCCGCGGACCATGTCCGATGTCCTGCACAGCTACACGCAGACAACGCGGGGCCAGCCCGCGTTGGATAAACTGTCTGTCTGTAGGCTTATGCTGTGCAGGCGGCACCCTCAGTGCCCTCGTCTAGCAGGTGGTTGGGAACGCTGACTCTGGATGGCCAGGAAGACTGCTCACTCATGGGTGGGGGCACCGCAAATGACTGCTACGTCGGACCAAGCGTGGTCTTTACTTATGGCTGGCACTTATGAGGGTACTACACCCCCCCCCCGAGGGTACAGTCAGTTCTGCGCTGTGCGTGGTGCTGGGCAGGGGAATCTGATGAGAGACCCAGCCGGTGCCTAATATCTATTTAGCCTCTCCGGGCTCACCACAGGCGCTGCTGTATGGAAATGGCGGTGATACGGGAACGGCGTCTCCTGCCTGTGCGGCACCGGGTAGGAGCAAGGAATTGTGGGGAGGGGGGAGCGCTGAGCTGAGCCACACCAGCACGGCCTGGCGGCCGGTCACCAGGCTCACCGATGGACCCCATCACCACGGGGCCTCCGGGGAGGTTGCTGGTCGGCCTTACCTCTGTGAAACGCCAGGCCCAATGCCACACTCCCCGCCGTCCGCATCTCTTCCCGGGATGGAACATTGGCTCTGGTTCCCAGGGTCTCGCAGCAAGCTCGCCCCCGCTCACTCGCTCCCGCTGTGGACGTCAGCGCCGGTGCATGAAGGTGCGGCCCAGCCGCGCGGCAGGCCTCAGCGGCCGACTACAGGACCACGCATTCTCCCGGGTCCGCAGGCCCAGCGTCGTCATCAGAGCTCACGGCGGCTTCCCGAGCCCACAGGTTAGTTTCTCGACGTCCTCGCAGCTCCACACGTCAGTGCCTGGAACACCTCTCCGCTGCTACATTTACCATGACTGATGCCATCCAAACTGCCAGGATCTCGGGGAGTTCGGCAGAGCTCCAGAGCTACACGGCCATCTTGGTCTGCAGCTTGGCCACGCCCCCATGAATTTTGATCTTTAATAAACCTTCATTGTTTCTAAGTTGTACCCTGTTTCAGGAAGGCTTATTTAACTGATAATGCTGATTGTTATATTAATTATTTTGATTCTGTTAGGGACTCATTGCCTCTTCTATTCTTGAAGTTAACTCTGCCCCCGATCTTGCGAAGGCCCTTTATTTACTATCAGATTATCAAAGATAGTATCAACACATGTAGCATAACATCAGGATCCAGGAAGAAACTTTAAGTGGGATCTATCACTTTTGCTCGAACCATGTGTATAGTTTCATATCCAACTTCCACCTCCTCACCTTATTTTTAACTGAGGAGGGTTTATATATTTCTATTTTGAGGGGGCTATTAGAAAACGATATCAATGTGCTAGGAACTAGACCAAGGGGCTTAATTTAACAGCCAGAACATCAAACAGTGCAGATCAGAAGCTAAGAAAAAAGCCTTCTATGCCACCCTGAGTTGACGCTCATTTTCCTCAAACTAGTGAGCCTTTCGAAAGTTCTTCCAGAGTTACAGCCTCAGCATGCAGAAGGCTCTTCCACTACAAAGCATCTGCTTAGGCTGCAGAATGTGAACCAGCCCCCATGAGGGGGAGTGAAACAGCACAGCGAATTCATTTGGATCTTTTGATTGACCAGATGTCGGTGCAGGGACCGTCTATCCTTCAAAATGTGGCCTAATCTGCAGTGCTGGTATTCCACTGTCATTGCCATTGTCTGGACATCCTGGAGTCTCTAAATGCCAAATAATAAGCTGAGACAGATACTACTGTAATCCAAACAAACAGGACATGCTACAATCACCTCTGTCTTCTGTTGGTCGGGAATGAAGGGCAATATGTTCTGGAGGAGAGTAGACCGAGTTGCAGGAAGTAGGCGGACCAGACCTTCTGGATCCGTTCCTCAAACAAGTGGTCACTGTGAAAGATGGCACCAAGACTTTTCACCTGCTGGACAAGAGATACAATAGGAACTAGGTGAGCAGGCTAGTATTCTTAGTCCCTGTACTGGCCATCTCAGCCAATGATTAGAATCTCTGACTTGTCATTTATCTTCAAGAAATTAGCCGCCATCCTATGGCTTGTTACCTCATTGCACAATGAGTTATTTAATCTTGTTCAATATTTCCTTCATTCCATGTCCCCATCTCATTTAATCCTTCAACTTAACCTGCTACAATTATGGAGATGAGACACAGGTCCTATTGAAACTGGAACCTCATTAAGATGGGGATTTTGCCTCTCCCCTAGAGCAAACGAATGTCCCAGACACCCCTCATAGAGTACATATATACTCCCTCGAGTTTGCGCCGAGTTAGAGTTGGCCATGTTTACCTGATTTTACGGGTAAACATCACTGCCAGGGACATCTGAGTGAAATTCACTCCAACCATTGGTTTAGTATTCCATTTTGAAGGTTGTTTAAGTTTAATGCCACACACTCATAATAATCGACTCACATTTTTTCTTCACCAATTTTTCTTTCTTGTTCATGATGAATGCCGTCACACGTCCACAGAGGGTACTAGACAGAAACATGTTGACCACCACTGCTCTATGAAAGTTTGAGTTCCCTCCTTTAATAGCATTTGTTTTTAATCTGACCTACGGACGCCCCAATAAAACTGTTTGACGTACTGTATAGTTTTATCTCGCACACATCACTCACTTCATTCTACCTCCCTCACCACACCCTGCTACTCTATTGGTTTTAGGAGACCCCTTCTGTCACATTGAAAACATCCTTAAGCTCCTCCTTCTCAGAGGGGGTTGTAGCCTGCATTGCGACTAGGCTCGCAATGCGAGGAGGTTTCTCTATGATGAAGCATGCCTCCAACGGGTGGGTGAGGGAAACTGTCCTATAAAAGGAATACTCCAGCACTCTTTCACTTTTCTTCATATAATTTTCGCATAGACCCCGGGGCCCTGCTGTGTTTCACTTCTAGTTTTGGGGAGGCGGTCCCTGCAGGTCTCTAAACCTCCTCAGGCTCTCTTTAGTGTGTTAATGATTTTGCCTCTCCACCATCTTCGACTGGATGGCCAGAAATAATTTAGAACTGAATGTTGGAAAGATGAAAATCTTCACCTGTGGATCATTGACGTGAATGAAGCACACAGAGTGGTTGTTCACTGAACCGGACACCCTCTCGCCAGCACCCACAGCGAAGAGGTTTGGAGTGAATTTCAACACTGACCTTAACCTCAGGCCCCAGGACTACATAGTTGTCAAGCCATCTTTCCATTAACTGAGGGCCATCATTAGAATAGTTTTATTCTTGGGTCTCCCTCTCTTGGTTCAGGCAACCACTGCCCTTATCCTCTTACAGCTGAAGTATTTGTTTCATAACCTCAAATCAATATTCAATTTGACATTGTATTCAATGTATCACACCAGCCAAATCCTACTTGCCATACACAGTTCAAGCCGCAAAGTCTTCATCAGTACTACTTGCATCATCCTTCATGCTATACATGGAACATGACCCTTCTGCTTCTAGTAGGAGATGAGAGGATGAGTTAAGGGACAGAACTGCCGACTTTGGAACTAGAGAACCAGGTTCGAGTCTCGGCGTCGGCTCTAAATCCTGTGATTCTGAGCAAATCATTTAGTCTCCCCGTGCCTAAAAAAAATAACCATGGCCTTATGTAATATAACTGGTGCTCATGTTAAGCTCTTCAATACCGTCGGGTCGAGTAAACGCTATATAAAACTGCAAAAAACACAAAATGCATGTCATCCCAGACAGTCTCCGTTTGAAGGTGTGCCTCTTAGTCAAATCTCTGTCCAAGGGAAGTCCTTGCGACTCGACTGCAGAATGTTGGGAAATGTTTCCTGCTCAGATTAGAAATTTATCAACCTGATACAAAGCAATAAGGACTCGGTTGAAGACCTGTATATGTGGCTGTTTCAATGCACCTGAGCTACACAATCACAGTGAAACAATTCATTCCAAGATCCAGATCGCCTATTGAAAGAACAATGAAAGTAACAAATAGGATTCTTGGTGAATACACAGGAATGCAACAGATATTCACTGATTTACCAGCACCAGTGCTCCACCCACCAGTAGAGCCGTCTTTGATTCTCATGCATGTCCCTCCCACTCATACTGAAACATCCCACTACTCAACCCTGCGCATAAATAAGCAAATCTACTCCCTGGTAAGCCACCACTATAACCTCAACTCCTGGCACAGACTCTCTGCATGCACCTGCAGCTTTATGCTTCCGAAATCTCTGACTAGTAGAACGGAGCACATCCACAGAACCTCCAAATAACATTTAATCTGACGTTTAGGCTGCACCAAACGAGACCCTTTATGTTCGCAGGTCTGCTGATGGTGACGTAACAGCGCTTTAGGACGACACTAGAAGCAGCAAAGATCTGTACGAATCCAATGACGTTACAACGCTCTCTCAACAATGCGGCTGCATACTTTATTTTACAAAGACGTGCTCGTTTCTTGAAATTGTAGCGCTGTTGTTTCCAGTCATTTTGATCCAGCGGAAGCTCCCAGGGTTGAAAATATTTCACAACTGCATATTTCACTGGGCCCATATACATTTCATCCAAGAACTGTTCATACACACTCCCTGGACGCTCCGCTGGGGGGGGTCAAGTTTATAATTCACTTAAGTTCGATTAGTTATGTCCCTGTAACCACAAACAGGTTAATTTGACATTTCAATGTCTAACTAATCTTCACGAATCAACACTCTTCCTCTGGTTGATGGACCATTAGTTGAGTTAGTTGATGGTGATATTAACGACTTCCTAACTAATGCACAGCTCTTAATGAAATGACCACAGACTCTGAGTAAGATTTATAAGTTTTATCTAAATTTTCAGTCATAAAGTTGAACGCTCATTTATTACAGATTCACAGTGCAAATTCCATCATTCTTCAATGGGAGAGAGAGAAATTTCATTTAGCAAAATACATTCAATTTCACAACCTCGTTCAACAAAAAATCAATGCATAAGAGTGGATAGATGTAGAGACAAAGGGCACATATTAACGTACATTTGCAAAGATATATGCAAATTTGAGATAGAATATCATTTACCTAATAAGAAATGACCGGAAAACTAACCCTCTGGCCAAAAGGAATCGTGGAGGTCCCCTGACTTAGGATCAGGAGACAAAGACTAAAGGACAGGATCAGGACAGGACCAATACTTACTAAGCTTTTCTACAGACCTGACGCACCAGGGCGATTCCCTCACTTACACTCTCTCCCTCCTCGATATTCTTCCGCAAATCTTCGAATCTAATCAGGCTGTCGTTTGGATCTGAATCTTCCCAGTCTGCTCTCTCCTCTCTCTCTCTCTCTATGATGCTCTCTCCCGATGCAGCATACTCGTCTCTCTCAGCGTCGATGAGCGATTTTTTCAATCTATCTCACCGTACTCTAGTTATAGTCTTTATTTCTACATGTCCCACCCTCAAGAGTTGCAAATTTCACTAAAATACGGAATATGATTGGACGGGGGTAGTGGAGTCTTCATCACATCATGCTGACATACTCATTTTTATTAAGACTTTTATTGTTAGCTAGCCCTTCCCCTTTAGCTCATTCATATTGTCCTCTTCCCATGCATATATTGTTGCCATTCACAATAAGTTATTCAATACAGACTACATAGACGAATGATACATGTCTTCTTTTTCTCATGTCTTCTGTCCTTGATTCTTGGCAGTCATTCAGCTCTTTCGGTCACCGGGTCACATCATGGACTATCTGAGCATGCGCAATTCTTGATCATCCATCGCCATTTTCTTTTTCTGTCAAGCTCTTAGCAGGCCCGAATGCGCACTATTAATAAAGTAATCATAAACAGATGTTATTTTCATATACATATAATTCTCACTGTTCACCACCCACTTCTACTCTATCCCATGTTATTATTATCTCTCTTAGGCAAGAGTGTTAACATCAGATTTCTTTTAAGTTCAAGCAAGCAGATGCCAGGCACGCAGCACCTCAAGACCACGTTTTAGTTTTTCTTGCGCATGCGTGAGGTTTTCCTTCTCAAAGCAAGTTAGTCACGTTATTTCTACGTATTCAGATTTGCACATGCGCAAAGCGTTTTCGCAAATTAAAGCGGGTTTTAGTTGCGTTGCTTTTTAATCTTCATTAGTTTAAGCATGTGTAAGCTTTTCTCCCCATATGTCTGTGTCTGGTGTATATTAGTTTTGTCTTATCTACAGTTTTAACGATTAGTAAAAGTTAATGGAGGATTTCTTCGAGCAAGTTTCATTTTTCTCGAATCCTTGCTCCATCAATCCCCCCTCTGATGGCATTTTTGAGCCATCATAAAATACCCATCATTACCAAGTGCCAACTTATCATTCCTTAAATTTTAGTGTCTCCCTTTCGTTCTAATAATTCTTCGTTTTCTCTTTCATGTCTAATTCTTTCATTTTATCATATAAACTTCCTTTAATTTCCTCCAATTCAATCTCTTCCCTTTTTCTCTTCCTTCCCATTCTCTTATTCTTTATTTCAGCCAACATTCTTGCTCTTGTTTTACTCCTGCAACATCTATATGTCATCATTATCAGAGCTATTATTGCTCTCGAAATTACAGGTATTAGGATCTTCCCTAATAAACTATTCCCTAAAGTGGAAAACCAACTACCTATAGCGGAAATACTTTTGCTAAGTCTTTCCCAGACACCGTCAACCTCTAGTTGGGTCAAATCTTCATGAATTTTTGTAATATTCTTTATATATCCCTCAATACCTTTACTTTTGTCAGGAATATATGTACAGCAATGTTGGACTTTCAACATGCCGCAGACTCCGCCCTCTTTTGCCAATAATACATCAAGTGCAAGTCGATTTTGAAAAACCATAGATCTAATTGCAACCATTTCGGTATTAATCATCAAGAATCCCCCAGCAGTATCTGTTGATAGACGATCAACTATTGTTGACAACTTTCGTATTTTATGTGAATTCAGTATGACTCCAACTGTCGGTATCAGTGCACCAAATATATCACCTACTATTTCTGAAAAACTTGTTCTTTTAGTTCGTTTTAGTCCTTGACTTACTGCATCCATTTCATTGCTCTTAGTAATGTGATAAACTTTTGGAAATACTATTCCAACATAGCAACTACCATACCATTGCGTGGGCAACCTATAATAGGTATTTTTACCACACATCTAATAAATCCCTGGAAAAACAGGGTCAGTTCCTCCTTTTAGTCCCCATCCCCCCATTATTAGGAAGGTATGTTCACATTCACTAGAACCAATGAAAATGTTGTTATAGTCAGTTGTTAGTCTATGCAGACAGAATTTTCCCATTTTTGACAAGTCTAGGGACATTGCAGCATGAGTCTCGCCTTTCTTATAGTCCCCTTCCTTATTAGCCCATGGAGGTACATGTGACTTCTGTTCAACAGCCTTCTTTTGAAAATCCTACCTTCTCTCCTCTACTAAATTCGAAAATCCTTTTCTTCATCACGCAAAATACAGGTTAGATTATTCTTATGAGCATATGTTATGTCTATTGGGTTTGTTGTTAAGAAGAACTCACCCATGAATTCTACATCTTTAGCACTAAGCACTGGGTTCAGGTTTCTTCGAATAGGGATTTCTGAAAATACTAAATCCCTATTCGAATAATAATACTGCAACTTGCCTGTTACATAGAACAAACTGGACACAACACTACATGACACACCATATGATAAAGGAAGATGGTGATATGCCACCCCCTCCAAGACAGACGAAGGTAACTTCATGCAAACATAACAATCACTCCCATCCATAGTATCTACATATTCGTAAAGAAGTTTAGTAAATACATTTAATGACGAATCACTATTTGATTTATCATGACACATGCTCTCATCCATCTGCTCTAAACTTGTAGTAGGTGTTCTTTTAGTAACTGCATTCACTCGATCACTTGTATTAGTGTTATTTCTGTTACCATTTACCATCAAAATAGGTATCACAACAGTTAGCAACAACCACATTAACATTAGTATTAAAAACACTGCACAAACAACATTTAACACATCTTCGTTTTAAACTAGATTTCGAATGTTCAGTCACTTTCGTTTCTGCCATTTTTAGTGTTCTAAAATTGACCAATATCTAAATTATTTCTTCTAAATTCTAAAATTTCTAAAAAATAAATAAATATATATATATAAAAATCTTTGTGTGATCCCACACTTCGAAAGCTTTCTGTCTTTGTTCCCCATTAGCTTTATTTTCTTTTCTTCTTTGGTTTCTTTAATTCTTTTCTTTCTTTATTTGTCAATTTCCACCCTCTGTGTCAAAGTCTTTTCTCTTTAAGGTGGTCTCAATTTGCTTTCATCAATTCCTTCAATAGCAACACCTTCTCGTTCTTCATTTAGATCAAGATTCTCAAAATCCTCAAGGATGATATATGTCCATTCAGGAGCCTTATATTTTCTGCTCGGAACTCTCTCTCTTTTTGATGTTCGTAAAGATTTTCTTCTTGGATGTTCTTGTTCGGTTTGACTTGATACTTCATTTACTTGTTCTAGTTCTTTCCCTGTTCTTCTTCTCAAAACATATCTCAGTCCTTTTACTCCACTTGGCCAATGATCACCTTGTCTGATCCTCTTTGTGTGCACTGCCTTTTCACCTTCTTCGCCAATTTCTAACGTTCTTTTGTTTTCTCTTTCTTTTAACTGAGCTTGTTCTGGACTTTCTGATCTTTCTCTTTCTGTTGATTCATTTTGTTCTTGATCTTTAAATCCTTCTTTTTCTAATTCTAATTGAGCTTGATCTGAATTTCCTGTAGTAGTTTCTTCTGTTGACTGATTTTGTTCTGAACCTGTCAGTTTTTCCTTTTCTTCTTCTGGTTGAGCTTGATCTGGATCTTCCGTTTCAATTTGTTCTGGTCTCTCAATCTCTTGCTCGGCCTCTAAAACAGCTTCTTGAGACCCAGTAACTGGTGCCCACCCTACTTGACTTGTACTTGGTTGTTCATCATCAATACGTTTTTCAGAGTCTGTTTCTCTGACTTCTTTGACTTCACAACTTTCAGCTTCTGGTTCTTCTCTTTGTTCTACCAGTTGCTGTTCTTGTCGTTCAGGTGGACCTGGGACTCTTTTGGTATGACTGGCATGGATCCAGTTTGGCAAGCCAGCAAACTTCACTGCTGTCGTCGAGACCAATATAACTTGACGAGGTCCTTTCCACCTGGGTTCTAAACACGATTTTCTCGTGTGCTTCTTTACTACAACCCAGTCTCCTGGACACAAATCATGAGCTTGATTCGGCTGTGCTGCAGTTGCATCTTCTCCAACCTGGTGAGACACAGAACGTACCAGATCAGCTAGTCCTTTACAATAGTCCAACACTAGATCATCAGTTATATTCATCAGTTTGTTTCCAGGTACAAATGCTTGTCTCATTGCTCTTCCCATAAGAATTTCATGAGGACATAAGCCCGTTCTTCTGTCAGGGATGCTTCTAAGGCTCATCAATACAAGGGGCAAAGCATCAGGCCATTTCAGTGAAGTGGATGCACACACCTTCCCTAACCTAGATTTTATTGTGCCATTGAGCTGCTCAACCACTCCAGAGGCTTCTGGTCGATAGGCACAATGCAGTTTCTGTTCAACTTTGAAAGCTGTACAAATTAATCGAATTATCTCATTGTTAAAATGAGGTCCTCTATCTGATTCCAAAGTGACTGGAAATTCAAACCTGGGAATGAGTTCTCTCAACAGTAGTTTGGCAACTGTGAGACTGTCATTCCTTCTCGTGGGATAAGCTTCCACCCAACGAGAAAACAGACACACAATGACAAGGACGTTCTTCAGACCATTGCACGGCGGCAGCTCTATGAAGTCAAGTTGCAGTCTTGTAAATGGTCCCTCCGCCTTTCCAATTTTTCCCCAACTGACAAATGTTTTTCTACCTGGGTTCTGCTGTTGACATGTCAAGCATCGCTGACAGAGACTCTCTGCAATGAGCCTAAACTTAGGATTGTACCATGTCTGCCTGAAGTGTCTAATCATAGCATCCCTCCCAATGTGTGTAGCTCCATGATATACTCTTGCCATTTGTGATAGTAAACTGTCTGGTATTATCGGTCTACCATATGGACACACCCATACTTCATCATCTGCTCTTCTTGTGCAACCTGTGTTCATCCAGAATTCCTTTTCTTTTACATCTGACTCATCCTGCAACTGCCTAACTTCATCCCATGTTTCAAAAGCAGAGAAAAACATTAGTTGGCAATTGGTAACTTCTTTTTCCAACCCTCTGTTCAAAGACATTGTATTTCGAGCACAAAATTGTGCAACTTGATCAGCAATTGTGTTGCCTTGTGTCACATAATCATTTCCTGACTTATGTGCGCCACATTTGACCACTGCAATTTCTTTTGGTAATTGTAGTGCTTCCAATAGTTCTTTGACATTTTTACTATTCCTGATAGGAGAACCTGAAGAAGTCAGAAATCCCCTTTGCATCCATAACTGGCCAAAGTCATGCACAACCCCAAAACCATATTGACTATCCGTGAATATGGTTATTCTCAATTTTTTCCCAATTGTGCATGCTTTTGTCAAAGCTATCAATTCGGCTATTTGTGCAGACTTGACTCCTTTTAAACAGGGTGCTTCTAGAATAGCAGATACAGTACATACAGCATAGGCAGAACTCAGTTCTCCATTTTGTTTTCGCAAGCATGACCCATCAACAATCAATACATAGTCTGATTCTTCCAATGGAACATCAAAGACATCCGGTCTGGGCTTTGTACACATTTCTGTCACATCCAAACAATCATGATCAGCCTCTTCTTTTATTTCTTCACAGTATGGATCCGGCAGCAAGGTTGCTGGATTTACTGTGGTGCATCCTATCACACTTACATTTTCAGCACCCAAGATCACTCTTTCATACTTAGCACTTGACCCCTAGTCGGCTGACTGAGTATGAGTCCTTGTTAAAAGGATCTCAACTGAATGTGGCACATACACCTTTAGGGGATGTCCCATTACAATCGATTCACTCTGCTCCAGACTCACACAAGTAGCAGCTACTGCTTTTAAGCAGCCAGGCAATGCCGCAGCCACTGGATCCAGAGTGGCAGAAAAATATGCCACTGGACGCCCGAACAATCCATGTCTCTGGGTTAACACTGAAAATGCACATCCTTCTCTCTCACAACAGAACAAAACAAATTCTTTAGTGTAATCTGGCATTACCAATGCTGGTGCTTGACACAAACAATCTCTCAGTTTTATGAAAGCATCCTCACTTTCATCATCCCATTCAATCGGGTCTGTCACATCTTTTCGTGTAAATTTTAATAAAGGCTTCGAAAGCAAAGAAAATCCAATGATCCACTGACGACAGTATCCAATCACTCCCAAAAACATTCGTACTTCTTTTTTAGTTTTAGGCAGACTCATTTGTCGAATCACTTTTATTCTCTCTTGTGTCACTTTCCTGACTCCCTTTTCGATCTTGTGTCCCAAATATTGAACTTCTTGTTAGCAAAACTGTAATTTTTCTGGTGACACCTTGTGTCCACCTTCTGCCAAATGGTTCAGTAAAGGAATTGTCAGTGACACAAGCTTCTCGTGTCTTTGATGCCACCAATAGGTCATCAATGTACTGAACCAAAACCGAATTTCCTGGCATAACCAATGTTTCCAAACGCTTTTTCAGGATCTGATTAAAAATTGAGGGACTCTCTGTGTACCCTTGAGGAACTCGGCACCATGCCAAAACACGATCTCCGAACCGGAATGCAAAGAGATATTGACTATCCTGGTGTAACAGGATCGAAAAGAATGCTTGGCACAAATCAATCACTGTGTACCAATGTGCATCCCAAGGTATCTGATAAAGGATCACTGCTGGATTTGGTACTAATGGACAACAGGGTACTACTATCTTATTAATTTTCCTTAAATCTTGCACTATCCTATACTTGCCACTAGGCTTTTTAAGGCCCATGATTGGCGAGTTACAAGGACTGCCCATTATCTCTCTCAAAATACCTTGTTCAATCATTTGATCAATTACTGGAGCAACTCCGGCTTTTACTTCAGGGCTCATTTTGTATTGAGGTGTGTTAGGATAAATTGCACCCTCTTTCACCATTATTTTAATTGGGTCTACATTTGCCATCAGCCCAATTTCTTTTCCTGTAAAATCCCACACATCTGATTTCACTGTGGTTTTCAGCTCATCAGGCAAATTGTCCTCAGTAACAAGTGAAAACATCTCATCCACTTCTGTTCCTTGCTTTGCTAGCATCATTTTGAAAGCAATATCTTCATCAGGTGTTTGGAAAGCAATACCATCAGGTGTACAATAGATGGTACAGTTCATTTTGCACAACAAATCCCTCCCTAACAAATTCACTGGACTTGAATCACATACCACAAACCGATGCATGTCTTTGAAATTCCCAATATTCACTTCTATTGGTTTAGTGAGTGGGTTTTTTATTTGCTTATTTGAGACTCCTACAACTTGGATTGTTTCTCCCGAGAGGGGTAGGTTTGGAATTTCTGCTGCTCTCACAGTAGAACGGGTAGCACCAGTATCCACTAGAAAAGTGATGTCATTACCTTCCACTTAACCATCAACAAATGGACCTGACTGATCTACCGCCAAGGATGCGCCAAGCACGCATTCTTCCTCCCCCCTCAGGCACTGTCATTGAGAAGTGTCCGAATCACTCTCACCCCTTTGCATCCAATATTGTTGAATCGTTTGTGTATTCTTACCACTCTCTCCACGAAATCCGGTGTTCACATTTATCTCTGCACCTGAGCGTTCACATGGTTGGGCATAGGGGCTTGTGGCACCTGAAATTGCGGAGTAACTACCTGTTGCTGGTGCTGCTGGTTCACAACCACCTCATTCTGCATCTGTGGATTTAAATTTTGATTTACCCCATTACTCTGTTGAACATTTCTACGCTCATTCTTCCAATGTCCATGCTTTCTGCACGCATGACAAGGAAACTTCTTTTTCGCTTCTTCTCTACTCATTCGTCCTTTTCCTTTATTTCCATTTGATCCTTGACTATTCTGATTCTGATCGCTCATCTGATTGTCATTTTGAGAACCAGAATTTGCCTGTTGGTGTTCTGCTAGCTTCACTTGTGCCCACATCATCTTTTCTTTCAGTTTCTTGTGTTTTGCATCAATATCATCACTACAATACTTCGCAGACTTCAAGATATCATCAATGTGCTTGCTCTGCCAGCAAAGCATATGCTGCTGAATCATCTGACTAATTTCTGATCTCAATCCATACACAAACCTATACAAAAAATGTCCCATATCCTTGTCACCAATATTTTCAAATCCACTATACTGCTTGAATACTTGCAACAGCCTTTCGAAGTACGCATGCACTGACTCTTTTGGTTCTTGAGTTGTCCTATCTATTTTAACCCAATCTGTCTCTTTTGGAGGAATTTTCCCTTTCAAGAAAGTAATCACCTGTTGATACTTTTTCATCACTTCATCTGAAGGCGCACCTGTCCTTGCATCTCTGGGATATTCTTCAGTTGGCCAATCAATAGTAATTTAGCATTCTGTTCACAAATCAGTTGGTACCACTATGTCAAACAGGCCATCCAAATCCTTTAACAATACCTTTGAAACTTTCACAAATCTTTCTACCTGCTTATACCATTCAATTGGTTTCTCTCTCAATCTCGAGAAATCATTTGTAAAAGACAAAATATCCTGTCTTGACCAAGGAACATGAACATATCCACCACCAGGAACTTCTCTCATTGGGCACACTTTTTCAACCTGTTCTGTCTCTCTTAATGGAAATGCAGATGTTTCCTTTGTAGCTGCCTCATCCCTTTTTCTTGTCTATCTACCTCTCCATCGGTCTGCATCTCCCCATTTCTTCAAAATATACATTAATTCTTTTATCTGCAATCTCCTTCCTGACGCATTCAAACTCTCTAAATCCTTCTCAGTAAATTCTGCCCTATATGGTTTTTGTAATATTTTCGACTTTTCTACGTCTATTCCAAATTCTTAAGCCACTTCTACTATCCTCTCATGAAGATTCTTTGCTCTCTAGGTTATACTTTTGCACAAAAACAACAATTCATCATCTCCATATGAATCTAGTCTGTCTGAGCTGATAGAAGAAATGATAATTGGTACTAAGTCCACTTTTAACTTGCCTACATCTATATGTGGTGTTTTTTTTTTTTTCTTGTCTAATCCTTTTGCCCACTCCTCTAGGTCTTCTGGTGAAAATCCTTTAGAGTTCCCTGCTACTGGAGTGACATTCAGTTCTTTTCTTCTAGTATTTACTGGTGTGATTCTCTTCGGGGTCTCAGTCACTGTTTCAAGATTAGGGAGATCTAGTAACGAGATATTCGAATCACATTCACTAATTTCATCCTCTAACATTACTGCCTCTTTCCTAGCATTATTCTGTGGTACTGTCACTGGTTGTAATCTCGGGGTATCTCGTTTATCACCATACAATGGAATAACAGGACCAATTGTTACTGGTACTGTCAAGGCTTCAGCATTCAAACCTAACTGATTTATTTTCTGAATTATCTCTTCTTTTGTTTTATTCAACTCATTCCTTTCTTTTTCCTGTAATACTCGGGTGATTGTTGGATCATATAAAACTTGTGGATCTAATGGAGTTCCCATCATTGGTGCACTTGGAGTTGTATCTCTAGCATTTTCTTGATAAGGTGGAGGTCTTTTAACTAAAAGGTCTTCTAATAACTCATCATCAGATTCATCACCTCCTGTTCCTGTCATACCTATGTGTTTCACTTTTTCTTTACACTTACTCCCTACTTGATCCTCAGCCACCAACACTGGATACAAGCCTTCCGTTACTACAGCTCTTCTCCATCTTTTCATCTGATCTCCTCTGGTTCCAAACGGATATCTAGGTAAAAACCCTCTATTTATTCTCCTACCTCCTCTGTATTTCTCTCGTTCAAATGCCTCAACTTCCCATTCCTCTAAGACTTCATACTGCGTTAATCTAGGACTTGGTTCTAATGAATTCATCCGATTTCTCAATTTCTGAAGAATCTTTGCATTAAACGTACCATGTTCAGGAAAAGCTAGAACACCATCACCTTTCGTATACTCTTCCCAATTTTCCAACCAGACACAAGTATGATATCCTCGTTCCAACATCATAAAGGAAGCAGGCGTATTAGGGGGTGGCATAAGAATTCCTACTCTGGTTTCTACACGCGTATCCTTTTTAAATAAATTTTTGATTTTATTAATCAGCTTCATTCTAACGATCCCTGTAACTACTTGTTTCAGCAGTCAAAACTTGGTGAATAGGATATTTGAGAATACGGAAGAGTTTCTAACACTCATCCTATACCAGCGCGTCTCACACCAACAGTCCAATCAGGGCTCACTTCGTATTCTCTTCCGCAACCAATACCAGCGCGGTTCTTGTCTACCAACCAATCAGAGCTTTCAACACACCCACTTGTCTGACCAATGCCAGCGCGGCTCTTTGTGACGTCAGTATGACTCCTGCTACTGACCCTCCCTTCACAAGGTAATACGACAATGTATTTTCAAAATTTGCTTAATAAATTTTCTATCTGAAAGAAACACGTTAGTTATAGATTCCTTACCTTAGAATTACCCCCGGGCGTCAGACTGGATCCAGGAAGTTTTTTCGTCAGCAGTACCTCTGCGCGTCGGAAGGTGGCGTCGGTCGGCTCCGCGTCCGTAGCCGGCGTTGTGGTCGCCAGGATGACGTTGCGGCAGCTACTTGGACGCCGCCCTCGCGCTCTGACGTCAGTTCTTTCTTTTTTTGCGCCAGCCAGTGCAGATCCGGGAAGAGCGGTACCTCAGTCATTTTTTGACTAAGTTTTTCTCGGCTTTTGTCGACTTCTTTTTCGAGTCTTCGACTCCGAAGGTGCACGAGGGACGCCCGGTTTCAAGGCCTGCAGTTCCTGTCATCGCATGATGTCGGTGACTGATCCGCACCGCGTGTGTCTTTATTGCCTGGAGCGCAACCACGACCCCAAGTCGTGCTCCGACTGCCAGTCGATGGCCCCGAAGGCTTTGCGGGAGCGGTCCCGAAAGCTGCTTGAGCACCGGCAGTCAGCTCCGTGCTGTTCGAGGTCCCGGTCGAGAGGGAGGTCGAGGGACCGGTCGCGGAGCCACCACCATTCCGGTTCGAAATCTTCGAAGTCTTCGCACTCGGGGTCAGGTAAGTCGAAGCATAAGAAGAAGTCGAAGAAGCATCGTCGCTCTTCGACTTCCCCTTGTCGGTCGGCCGATCCGCTGAGCCTGCAGAGCCGACTCCGAGTTTCCCTCCCTTTCCGGGACCCGGAGCGACTGCAGCCCAGCTTCGTACGTTCTACGAGGCGATGCATGCCATCTTTGGGCAGACCGACCCCGCCAGAGCGCCTTCGGGCCCCGTGGACTCGGTTGGGGGGCCTAGGTCTTTGCTGCCGGCGGCTCCAGTCCCGGCACCACAGGCCCCCCTTGGATCCAGGCCGGAATCCGGATCAGTGCCGCTTGACCTCGTTACACCTCCACCGGCGCCGCTTCCTCCGGCACCACTACCGCGCTCGACGCCAGTCGGCCCCCTGGCCGGCATCGACCCCGGCCTCCACCTTGAAGGGGACACAGAGCCGGACCGGCGTCGTCCGACACCGGATCCGGCGCCGAGCGGGGTTTTTGTGCCCCTGTTCGCTCCTGGAGCCCCTTTTCAACCTGAGTGGCATCTAGATGAAGAGGAAGAGGACTGGGAGGGGTCAGGTGACCCTTTAACGGATCCGCTAGGTTCTGACCAGGACTGGAGAGAGGAACTGGGAGATGCCAGTGGTCTTGATACTTCCCCTGACCTTGGCATGTTGTCTCCTCCTACCGTGGCTACGGAGGAGGGAGCGTCATACGCAGTGGTGTTGCGTAGGGCGTCCGAGGCTCTCAACCTCGAGCTTCCTATGGTGGCGGTCAGGACTAACCTCCTGACAGAGGTGCTTCAACCGGCAGCGAGCTCTTCGGAGCCCCTGCTGCCGTTTAATGACGCCCTCACCGACTCCCTATTGGGTACGTGGTCCAGGCCCAACAAGGGGGCTCCTGTGGACAGGATGATTGCCGGATGCCACCGCCCGGCTCCGGGCGACCACGCTTTCCTCTCCCAACACCCCACCCCGGAGAGCTTGGTAGTCAGGGCCGGACTGGCTACCGGGCGTTTTGGAATGCTGCCGAGCTGGGGGCTGATGTCACTGCGGTGGGGGCTAATTTCGTTGATGGAGACCTGCGTGTGCTTCGAAATCAACAAAGCAAAACGAATTTCGTTCAGCACACGCAGGTCCCCATCAACGAAATCAGCCCCCAGCTCGGCAGCATTCCAAAACGCCCGGTAGCCAGTCCGGCCCTGTTGGTAGTCCAACCCTCCACTTCCAAACAGTCCCGACAGTGGGGAGAGCCTTCGCCACCGAAGAGAAGGCGCAATGTCAGCAATTCTGCGCGTTGGAATGTCCAAGGCGGCACTCGCTAGACGACACTTTTCGTCGCGAGTGGAGTTGCGGTCTGTTGTTCGCCTTTCCGCCTATACCACTTCTGCCCAGAGTGCTAAAGAAGATCAGGCGCGACCGGGCCCAAGTCATTCTTGTGGCCCCGGATTGGGCACGAAGAGTCTGGTATCCCGAGCTGCTCAACATGGCCATCGATCCTCCGATCAGACTGCCTCTTCGGGAGGATCTTCTGTCGCAGCAGCAGGGGACGGTCCTCCACCCGAACCTGTCCAGTCTCCACCTCCTTGCGTGGAGATTGAGCGGCGGCAGTTGACTTCTTTCGACCTGCCTCCTGAAGTCTGTGACGTAATCTTGGCAGCCAGGCGTCCCTCCAACAAGACGGTATGCGCCTGCCGGTGGAACAAGTTTGTGGCATGGTGCCTAGCAAAGGCTTTGGATCCCCTTTCTGTCCCTCTTTCTGAAGTTCTCTTGTTCCTTCTTTCTTTAGCCCAGCCGGGGTCTGCTCTGGGCACTATCAAGGGCTATCTTTCAGCCATCTCTGCCTTCCTTCGGCTGCCAGATCAGCCTTCTCTTTCAAGTCCCCGGTAGTTAACCGTTTCTTGAAAGGCCTAACGCATCTCTTTCCTCCAATCCCCTTCGTTATGCCTCAGTGGGACTTGAATCTTGTTCTTACCTATTTAATGTGCGCTCCCTTCAAGCTGGTACATAACTGTCCTTTAAGACTCTTGACTCTTAAGACTGCTTTCCTGGTAGCCATCACTTCTGCTAGAAGGGTGAGTGAGCTCCAGGCCCTTTCTGCCAAACCTCCTTTCCTGTCTGTCCATCTGGACAAGGTGGTTCTCAGGACCCGCCAATACTTCCTTCCTAAGGTGGTCACTGCCTTTCACATCGGGCAGACCATTACTTTGCCCACTTTCTTTCCGCCTCCGCATCCTTCGAAAGAGGAAGAGAGGCTCCACCGTCTGGACCCAAAACGTGTGCTCTCTTTCTATCTGGATCGCACAAAACAGTTCCGGGTGGATGACCAACTCTTTGTTGGCTACGTGGGCGCCAAGAAAGGTCAGGCCGTACACAAATGCACCATTTCTCGATGGGTCGTTTTGTGTATTAAGGCATGATATTCTCTGGCTAAAAAGGAGCATCCGGTTGGGCTACGCGCCCATTCCACCAGGGCGACGGCAGCCACTACTGCCTTGGGAAGAAGAGTTCCTCTAAATGACATCTGTCAGGTAGCCACGTGGGCATCGCTGCACACGTTTACGAAACACTACTGCCTGGACAGCCAAGTCCGGAGAGACTGCTTCTTTGGCCGTTCTGTTCTCCAGGACTTTCTGGTGTAATCTTGGTTTGCAGACCCACCACCGGGGTTGGTATTGCTGGGGTATCTATTCTAAGGTAAGGAATCTATAACTAACGTGTTTCTTTCAGATGAACAAGTTACTTACCTTCGGTAACGACATATCTGTAAGAAGCATTAGTTAGTTATAGATTCCTTACCGCCCCGCCCATCCTCCCCATTCTGCGAACTGATTTCTAGGGTTAAGGACATCCTTTCAGGGCCGTAGTTTTGTGCACCAGTGGTCAGTGTCTTGCATGGCTCTGCGTTTCTGGCGCGGAAAGTTGTGTACAGAACTGACGTCAGCGCGCGATGGCGGCGTCTATGTAGCTACCGCGACGTCATCCCGGCGACCACGACGACGGACGCAGAGCCGACCGACGCCACCTTCCGACGCGCATAGGTACTGCTGCCGAAAAAACTTTCCAGATCCAGTCTGACGCCTGGGGGTATTTCTAAGGTAAGGAATCTATAACTAACTAATGTTTCTTACAGATATATCGTTACCGAAGGTAAGTAACTTGTTCGTTAGTAACAAGGTAAAAACAGTGCTACTCTGTCTGCCCCACTAATCCAAAGATAGTTTATTCACTTGCTTCAAAGAGAAAGTACTTCCTTACACTGCGAGTAAAAACCACTGTTTACCCTTCACTTAAGCTAGGGGAGGACCTATTACTGCTCTAGGGATACTCTTCCTTTGGGTAAGGCCAAAGTTTCACAGGTGGACCCTTCGCTATCACTCACACTCTACTTTTGTACGATATAGTCCCTAATATAACACCTACAGCCCTCCGTAGCTTTTAGGTATTATGACGACAGACGAGTAACCTTCTGCAGTGTGATTTCCTTACCACACTCTTCTAAATTCCATTCCCGGGATTCCCAGGTATCTCTGTACCTGTACTTCCAGACAACATAAAATGCGACACTAACTCTTAGTGTTAAACATGTAGTTAAAATCAATAATCACCAAACTAATCAATAATAACCATAACTCTGCTACCAGAAAACTGATCCAGCGGAAGCTCCCAGGGTTGAAAATATTTCACAACTGCATATTTCACTGGGCCCATATACATTTCATCCAAGAACTGTTCATACACACTCCCTGGACGCTCCGCTGGTGGTCAAGTTTATAATTCACTTAAGTTCGATTAGTTATGTCCCTATAACCACAAACGGCTTACTTTGACATTTCAATGTCTAACTAATCTTCACGAATCAACACTCTTCCTCTGGTCGATGGACCATTAGTTGAGTTAGTTGATGGTGATATTAACGACTTCTTAACTAATGCACAGCTCTTAATGAAATGACCACAGACTCTGAGTAAGATTTATAAGTTTTATCTAAATTTTCAGTCATAAAGTTGAACGCTCATTTATTACAGATTCACAGTGCAAATTCCATCATTCTTCAATGGGGGAGAGAGAGAAATTTCATTTAGCAAAATGCATTCAATTTCACAACCTCATTCAACAAAAAATCAATGCATAAGAGTGGATAGATGTAGAGACAAAAGGCACATATTAACGTACATTTGCAAAGATGTATGCAAATTTGAGAGAGAATATCATTTACCTAATAAGAAATTACCGGAAAACCAACCCTCTGGCCAAAAGGAATGGTGGAGGTCCCCTGACTTAGGATCAGGAGACAAAGACTAAAGGGCAGGATCAGGACAGGACCAATACTTACTAAGCTTTTCTACAGACCCAACGCACCAGGGCGATTCCCTCACTTATACTCTCTCCCTCCTCGATATTCTTCCGCAAATCTTCGAATCTAATCAGGCTGTCGTTTGGATCTGAATCTTCCCAGTCTGCTCTTGCCTCTCTCTCTATAATGCTCTCTCCCGATGCAGCAAACTCGTCTCACTCTCAGCGTCGATGAGCGATTTTTTTCAATCTATCTCACCTTACTCTAGTTATAGTCTTTATTTCTACATGTCCCACCCTCAAGAGTTGCAAATTTTACTAAAATACGGAATATGATTGGACGGGGGTAGGGGAGTCTTCATCACATCATGCTGACATACATTTTTATTAAGACTTTTATTGTTAGCTAGCCCTTCCCCTTTAGCTCATTCATATTGTCCTCTTCCCATGCATATATTGTTGCCATTCACAATAATTTATTAAATACAGACTACATAGACGAATGATACATGTCTTCTTTTTCTCATGTCTTCTGTCCTTGATTCTTGGCAGTCATTCAGCTCTTTCGGTCACCGGGTCACATCATGGACTATCTGAGCATACGCAATTCTTGATCATCCATCGCCATTTTCTTTTTCTGTCAAGCTCTTAGCAGGCCCGAATCCACACTATTAATAAAGGAATCATAAACAGATGTTATTTTCATATACATATAATTCTCACTGTTCACCACCCACTTCTACTCTATCCCATGTTATTATTATCTCTTAGGCAAGAGCGTTAACAACAGCAGCTTTCTTTTAAGTTCAAGCAAGCAGATGCCAGGCACGCGGCACCTCAAGACCACGTTTTAGTTTTTCTTGCGCATGCGCGAGGTTTTCCCTCTCAAAGCAAGTTAGTCACATTGGGGCATATTATCAAGGGCTCGATCGCCGCTTTAGCGGGACTTTTTCCCGGTAAAGCGGCGATATTTCAAACGCCCTATTAGCAAGCTGTCGCTAACTGCTGTTAGCGACAGCTTCTAGGCGATAGCGACCGGGTTGGGTGCCGCTTTGCATGCCAGCGATATTTATCGCTAATGGCATGCAAAGTAGGCGTTCTTAACCTAAAAGCGACTGGAAACAGTCGCTAAGGTCGCTATCGCCTATTAGCGAGGCAGGGAGGTGATTAACGAACCAGCGCTAAACACGTTTAGCGCTGGTTTGTTAACGCCTGGTCTCACCCTGACTTAGCCATGTAATCCAATGGGAGGTGGATTACATGGCTAAATCCCCCTTGCCCTATCGCCAAGCTAACACTGGTCACAGTGTGAATATCGCTTGTTTTCAAGCGATATTCACACTGTTTCTTCAGGGTTTCTATCGCTTTGGAGATAAGCGTTGCTGATAGCACGCTATCTCCGCGATAGAAACCTGCGATAGCCGGCGATAATTATCCTAGCGCTAACTGCGCTTAGCGATAATTATCGCTGGTTATTGCTAATAGGCCCCATTATTTCTACGTATTCAGATTTGCACATGCGCAAAGCGTTTTCGTAAATTAAAGCGGGTTTTAATTGCGTTGCTTTTTAATCTTCATTAGTTTAAACATGCGTAAGCTTTTCTCCCCATGTGTCGGTGTCTGGTGTATATTAGTTTTGTCTTATCTACAGTTTTAACGATTAGTAAAAGTTAATGGAGGATTTCTTCGAGCAAGTTTCATTTTTCTTGAATCCTTGCTCCATCAATTTGTAAGCAAGGCTGCGTGCCCTGTGATATTTTGGCAATCAAATAAAACACATGGCTTTCATAAAATGATACATTTTGTGTTTGTTCCCGTAAATGAGATCATCTCCTCATTTTTTTTTTTTTCCCTGGCTTGTTTCTCGGAGATGCCAGCAAGGCTTCAACAAAGCTTTTTTATATAGTTATGGTGCTAGCATAATTTTATCAAATGTTGTCTCGGTAGAGATGTGTGTGTATATATATATATTCACTGAAAAAACCATAGGTTTCAGACACGTTATAGTTACAAATTAGCATTTAAAAACCTTTGAAATTCACTGAAAAAACCATAGGTTTTAGGGACAGTTTTAGTTACTTGGACATTGCACTCGTACAAAACCTCGTGAAATTCCCCGTTATAGTTAGTTCAGCTAACTATAACTCGCGCCCCGCAATGCACTGCTGATGACGTCACATATTACATCACTCATGACATGGTCAGTGACATCACTGATGACATCTCAAATGACATCACTGATGACATCATCCAGTGACTGTGTGTTTCTGTAAAGTTTAAATATTTTTAATATATATAGGAAAAGACGTATTGAAGAATGAGTGGGTGTGTAAGTGTCTGTATGGATGATTTAGTAGGTGCGTGACTGACTCTATAAGTGAGTGATTTAACGTATCTTACTGAATGCATGGGTTAGTGACTAAACTGGGTGAATGTCTGTATCCGTCTGTCTGTTGCTGTGTAAGTGGCTGCATGTGTTTGTGAATAGCTAAATGAGTGTCTATATGAGTTATTGAATGCTTGTCTGAGTATATGTATGGGTGCATGAGTGTTTGTGTGGGAGGGGTGTGTGCAACTCTGTGCATAGATGTGTGAGTGGGTGATTCACTGGGTGGATGGTTTCAAGAGTGCATCTGTGATAGACTGTATGGGTGGGTAAGTGTGTGTAAGAGTGTGTTAGTGAGTGAATGTATGTCCCAGTGGTACATGTGTGAGTAACTACATATGTGAAAGGCAGTATATATGTGTGTTGGAGTATATAAATAGCTATAAGCAAGAGTGAGTGATTGTGATAGTGGCTGTATGGATGAGTGTGTGCTTGTATCTGTGATTGTATAAGAGCGTAACAATGTGCTACTATTTGTATGAGTAAGTGAGCTGGTGTGTGTATAACTGTATAGGTGAGTAAATGGCAGTGTGTTTAATTATTTGCATGACTGACTAGGTGTGTGAGTATCTCTATGGATGAGTGGCGTTGTTTGAGTGTCTATATAGGAGTAAGAGTGCATATGATAGTCCTGTACTGAGTGACCGTAAGTATGAGTGACTGTACGGGTGAGTGAGTGGATGTGTGTGTGTAGACCTAAGAATCAGTGAGTGGGTATGTAGTTATTGGTGTTGGAGTGTCTATGGTTTTGCGAATGGCAGTCTGTAATTTAGAGTGGGTGAATCAAAGGTTATATTAGGGTGTGAGGAGGTGCATCAGATTATCACGTGGATGATGTCATCAGTGATGTCATTTGAGATGTCATCAGTGATGTCATCAGTGATGTCACTGACCATGTCATGAGTGATGTAATATGTGACGCCATCAGCAGTGCATTGCGGGAGCGCGAGTTATAGTTAGCTGAACTAACTATAACGGGGAATTTCACGGGTTTTGTACGAGTGCAATGTCCAAGTAACTAAAACTGTCCCTAAAACCTATGGTTTTTCAGTGAATTTCAAAGGTTTTTAAATGCTAATTTGTAACTATAACGTGTCTGAAACCTATGGTTTTTTCAGTGAATTTCAAAGGTTTTTAAATGCTAATTTGTAACTATAACGTGTCTGAAACCTATCTTTTTTCAGTGAATTTCAAAGGTTTTTAAATGCTAATTTCTAACTATAACGTGCCTGAAACCTACGGTTTTTTCAGTGAATTTCAAAGGTTTTGTAAATGACAATTTTTAAATGTATTAATTGTTATATTAATTTTTTTCATACTGATTTACTATATTTTTTAGAAACAATTTTTTTTTACATATTTTATTTTTAAATTACATTGTAATTACATTATACATTACATTACAAAAAATACTTTCTCAGAATGAATTACTTTAGTTTAAATACTTTGCAGATAGGCAATAGACTTTTAAGTACAGTAGTTACAGTTGTTGCAATGGGCAACACATTTTCAAACACAATGCAACATTCAGCTCAATGTGAATTTCTAGTTAAATGCAATTAGTTACTTTATGGATTACTTTTGTAACCACAGGACTGGATCCTAGATTCAGTCCTGGTACATCTCCTGTAAACAGTTGAGTAAAAGCGTTTTGGTTACAGTCGTGATTTTTAAGGAATATTATTGTATTTTAAAAGTTGACACTTAGAAACTTTTTCTCATAGAATCACCAATGTTATCCTATGGAAGGAAATTCACTTAGCAGGTAAAACTGTTATTGTTACTTTATCTTACTCAGTGTTGGATCCTGGATCCAGCACTGGTGCATCTCCTGTAAACAGTTGAATGAATGCGTTTAAGTCATACAGGCGATTTTTAAGGAATATTTGTAGTTTGTGAAAATCGACACTGAAAGTTTTCTGCTGAAAACCAGACAATGGATTCCTATGTTAGAAAATATAAGTTACTGGTAAGTACGGTTAAAATTACTTTTCAGGGTCAGTGCTGGGCTAAAAGATGCAGCACTGGGTTCTCTCCTGATAACAGGTGAGTAAATTGGAATTCGTACTTTGGTTGATTTTAGAGGAATATTATAAAGTTCCAAAACTCCACACTTAGAAGAATTTCCAAGTGAAACCAGTCAATGTTAGCCTATGAAGGAAATTCAAGTTACCGGTAAGTACGGTTAAAATTAATTTTGAGGATCAGTACTTGGCTGAAAGATGCAGCACTGAGGTCTCTCCTGATAACAGGTGAGTAAATCAGAATTCGGATTTCGGCTGATTTTAGAGGAATATTTTAAAGTTCCAAAATCAACACTTAGAAACTTTTTCAGCAAAAGCAGGCAATGATATCCTATGCAAGGAAATTCAAGTTACTGGTAAGTACGGCTAAAATTACTTTTGAGGATTAGTACTGGGCTGAAAGATGCAGCACTGGGTTCTCTCCTGATAACAGGTGAGTAAATCGGAATTCGTATTTCGGCTGATTTTAGAGGAATATTTTAAAGTTCCAAAACTCCACACTTAGAAGAATTTCCAAGTGAAACCAGTCAATGTTAGCCTATGAAGGAAATTCAAGTTACCGGTAAGTACGGTTAAAATTACTTTTCAGGATTAGTACTGGGCTCAAAGATGCAGCACTGTGGTCTCTCCTGATAACAGGTGAGTAAATCGGAATTCGTATTTCGGTTGATTTTAGAGGAATATTATAAAGTTCCAAAACTCCACACTTAGAAGAATTTCCAAGTGAAACCAGTCAATGTTAGCCTATGAAGGAAATTCAAGTTACCGGTAAGTACGGTTAAAATTACTTTTCAGGACCAGTACTGGGCTGAAAGATGCAGCACTGAGGTCTCTCCTGATAACAGGTGAGTAAATCGGAATTCGTATTTCAGCTGATTTTAGAGGAATATTTTAAAGTTCCAAAACTCCACACTTAGAAGAATTTCCAAGTGAAACCAGTCAATGTTAGCCTATGGAAGGAAATTCAAGTTACTGGTAAGTACGGTTAAAATTACTTTTCAGGACCAGTACTGGGCTGAAAGATGCAGCACTGAGGTCTCTCCTGATAACAGGTGAGTAAATCGGAATTCGTATTTCGGCTGATTTTAGAGGAATATTTTAAAGTTCCAAAACTCCACACTTAGAAGAATTTCCAAGTGAAACCAGTCAATGTTAGACTATGAAGGAAATTCAAGTTACCGGTAAGTACGGTTAAAATTACTTTTCAGGACCAGTACTGGGCTGAAAGATGCAGCACTGAGGTCTCTCCTGATAACAGGTGAGTAAATCGGAATTCATATTTCGGCTGATTTTAGAGGAATATTTGCACAATGGTGAAGGGAGGGGCGGGGCCTCAGGTGACATCTGTGCAAACGCGCCCGTTGCGCTGCTTTTAAGTTGGGGGATTAAGTCCCCTTGAATCCTGAGGGTCCCTAGGGGCCAACTAGCCCACCAGGAACCTCCAATATGCGCCAGGGGCTGCGTTGCAGAGACTGTAGAGAGGCCACACCCCTTTTACACCTCTCTGCAACGCAGCTCTGTGGCGCTTTCTGGATGTACCTGTTGGGCTAGTTGGCCCTCAGGGACCCTCAGGATTGAAGGGATTTAATTCCCCATCTTAAAACGCGCCACGGGGCCTGTTTGCACACATGTCACCTGAAGCCCCGCCCCTCCCTTCACCACTGTGCAAACGCGCCCGTGGCGCGTTTTAAGTTGGGGGATTAAGTCCCCTTGAATCCTGAGGGTCCCCGGAGTCCAACTAGCCCACCATATACCTCCAAAGCGCCACAGAGCTGCGTTGCAGAGAGGTGTAAAAGGGCGTGGCCTCTGTACACCTCTCTGCAAGGCAGCCCCTGGCGCATACTGGAGGTACCTGGTGGGCTAGTTGGCACCCAGGGACCCCCAGTATTCAAGGGGAATTGTCTCTCTCTGCAAACGCGCCAGGGGCGCGTTTGCAGAGTGGTGAAGGAAGGGGCGGGCCTGCGGGCCCGATCGTTTTTTAAATTTTTTTTTCTCTCCTGAAGGGGAGCTGTGTGGCCCCCTTCCTTTTTCTTTTTGGGCCCTGGGGACCCCATCCCCCAGGGCCTTACCCCTTTTTAAATTACCTTTAAAAAAACGGGAAGGGGGCCGCGTGGCCACCCTTCCCTTGGCCTGTATTGGCCCCGGGACCCCATCCCCGGGGCATGGCCTCTATATTTATTTTTTTGAGGGGGCAGCGTGGCCCCCTCCTCTGGCCATTTTAAAGCCCCGGGGACCCCATCCCCCGGGGCCGGCCTTTCCTTTTAAAAAAAATTTTTGCTCTTTTTTGGGGAGGGGGCCGCGTGGCCCCCTCCCGGGCCACTACTTGCCCCGGGACCCCATCCCCGGGGCTGGCCCTCTCCGTTGGGGACTGTGGGGGTCCCCAATGCCCCCACAGTCCCGCCGGCTCCCCACGTCCCTTGGGAGCCGGCATTGCTAGTTCCACATGGGGAGCAGCTGACATGCTGCTCCCCATGTGGAAAGCTATCGGCTTTGGATATTGGAAGAGAGAGCAGGTTTCCTGCTCTCTCTTCCAATATCCAAGCAGTTTGCTATGGCAGGACGGGAGCCTGCCATAGCAAACTACAGTGTCCCGGGGTAGGCACCCCGGGACACTGCAGGAGCCGGCCCTGGGGGTTGCGGTCCCCAGGGCCATCAAGGGCTTCCAGGAGGGGGCCGCGCGGCCCCCTCCCTACATCAGGCACAGCCCCGGGGAGGTGGTGGTCCCTGGCTTCGGGGTCCAAAACGGACCCCCATTTTAATTTGTTAGTGCCCCGGGAGGTGGCGGTCTCGGGCGTGTGGGGGCTGGAGCCCCCCACACAGGTTGTTTAATTTAAAAAAAAAGCCCCGGGAGGTGGTGGTCCTCGAGGCTGCGGAGGGCTCAGAGCCCTCCCGCACCATTTTTAAAAGAAAGCCCCGGGGGTGGCGGTCCCCGGGCTTGGGGGCCCTTTGAGGACCCCCACACATAAAATTAAACCCCCACCATGCCCCCGGGACTTGGGCCACCCGGGCAAATACAATCGAAGCGCGGAGACCGCGCTTCGATTTTTTCTCGGCAGGATTCGCGCACCCTGAGCGCATCCTGCCGATTTTTTTAAAAAATGCTTTTTTGCCCAGGGGTCCTTGTGGGACCCCTGAGCAGGCCTAGGGGTTAGGGTGTTTCTACCCTGCCCCCTTTGTGCGTTTGCACACTTGTTTCTTTTTTTTTCTCGGCGGATACGCGCACCCTAAGCGCATCCCGCCGATTTTTAAAAAAAAATAATCTTTTTTCTGCCCAGGGGGTCCTTGTGGATAAAAATGTGTTGATCATATTGGAAGGTTCATATACCTTTGTTCAGCTGTGCATCTTGGTATGGAGAGCCTGACGAGGTCCCAGTTATAGAAAAGTTTTATTTTGCCAATTTGAAATGGCACTTTAAACATATCTCAGGCCTGCCATTGCAGCTTGTGTGTGCAGGTTTAAAGGGTTAAGTAAGTGGGTGGGCACAATAAATGCTGCAGGCCCACTAGTACCATTTTGTTGGAAAGTGGGTTATTCATAGGGGTAAGTATGCACCTACCACTAATAATAAGGCCACAAACACTGTATAGGGTAAAATAAAGGTCTCAGTAAAGTGGTCCCTTGCTCAAACCTTGGTAGCTGACAATGACCAATCAGGTCTAACGTAAGATGCAGGTGTGTAAAATATTTAAAAACTCCAATACATCAAATAAGTAAGACCCAACACACAATAAAAATCCCACACCAATGTCTAAAAATTGGAAATATTTTTATGAACAAATAGACACCAAAATGGCAAAAATCCAATGTAGTGAACTGGAGATAAGAATTTTTAATGATTAACCACTTTATAGTGCTCAAAAACATATAGCTCCACTCTGATACATCTGGTCGCGCTTGACCGGGACAAAAGTCAAAGTTTGAGGCCGACCATGATGGACCCCTGGTCGGATACACTAAGTGGGAGGCCCCAGTCAAAATATAACTTTTACACATAGAAAGAAATGTTCTCGAGCTTTTTCTTCCGACGGCGCTTGACCCTCCACAGCAGGCCGGATTCGGTGAGAGTTCGCTGGCTTGACTTTCTGCAAGGCTGTGGTCAAATCCTGCAAGTCTGGAGCTCTGGGGCTTTCAGCGGGATGAACCTTAAATCCTGGCCGGGTCACGGTTGAAGATAGTCAGCTTGACTCTCGATGTTGGGTCGGTCACCTCATGGAGCTTTTTCACAAATGATCTCCTAAGTTCCCCAAACTTCAGGAGGTGTTTCCTGGTGGTCTCATTGAAGGTTCAAAGTGTCCAAATCACCAATCCTAAGGTCTGAAATTTCCAAGATAGTCTCTGGGATGTCTGAACTACAGTCCCCACAATGCACCTGGCCAAATCCTTAAAAGTCCACTGGGCGCATTCCAGGAAGGGGACTCTTGGTAGAGGTGATGCAGGTAGGCTCTGTTAACCTGTAGCTTGCAGGGAGTCCACTCCTCAATCCTTCTTGAAGCAAGGCACAGTCCCCAGGGCTGTATAACCAGATTGTGCAGCAGGTGCAGTCATTCAGAATGCATGCCTTTGGGTGCAGATCCAGATTCCAGCAGGGCAGTCCTTCTCCTTGTAGTTTCAGGCTGCAGATGTGGGCAACTATGAGCTCTCACATATTCAGTGTTCTGGGGCGGCAAGCAGGGTGTGTCTTTGGAGGAAGTTGTCATGCTTTTGGGTGGCACCCAGCATCTTATTAGACAAAGTGTGGAATGTTCTTGTCTCCCAAAGTACTGCACTTCCGAAATCCAACATGGATGATTTCTCCCCAGAGGAGTAGGAGCTGGCTAAACCAACCCACAGTGTGGTCATTTACATTAGCTCTCCTCCCACTGACCTCTGCAAATTCCTCTCCTAAGCCGGCCATCTGGCTGGGGCACAGGATGTGGGGTTAGGTACGCCTGGCATTCCTTACTGATCCGTTGGACTTGCAGGACGCTTACTTTCACATCCCCGTCCTGCCGGCACACCGGTGTTACCTGCGGTTCACGGAGGCCACAAGCACTTTCAGTTTACCGTGCTCCCCTTTGGCCTTACCAGCACCCCTCGGGTGTTCACGAAAGTGATGGCGGTGGTCGCAGCTCATCTGCGCAGATCAGGGGTTCCAGTCTTCCCCTATCTCGACGACTGGCTGTTGAAGGCGGGCTCGCCCCAGGCTGTCGTCTCCCACCTCCAGACTATGGCCGACCTCTTGCATTCGCTGGGGTTCTCCATCAACGTGCCGAAGTCACACCTGACCCCCTCTCAGATGCTCCTCTTCATCGAAGCGGTTCTGGACTCGACGCAGTTTCGGGTTTATCCTCCCGAACAGCAAGTCCGGGATATTCGGGCTATGATTCCGATCTTTCAGCCTCTATCCCGGGTTTCGGTCAGGATGACCCTCAGGCTGTTGGATCTGATGGCCTCCTGCATCCTGCTGGTGGATCATGCCAGATGGCATATGCAGGCTCTGCAGTGGGACCTGAAGTTCCAGTGGGCCCAACATCAAGGGAATCTGTCCGATTGCGTCCAGATCTCGGAGGGCAATGCACACCAATTGCAGTGGTGGGTCGAAGGCAGATCCCTCTCCCATCCTCAACCAGAGTTCACAGTGGTGACCGATGCATCACTTCTGGGATGGGGCGGCCACATGGGGGAGGCGGAGATCAGAGGCCTCTGGTCTCCGGCGGAGTCCAGGCTCCACATCAACCTTCTGGAGCTTTGGGCGATTCGTCTTGCACTCAAGGCATTCCTTCCCTCTGTCCGGGGAAGAGTCGTGCAGGTTTTCACGGACAACACCACCTCCATGTTGGACTGTAACAAACAAGGCAGGGTGGGGTCGTGGACCCTATGTCAGGAGGCTCTCCGCCTCTGGACATGGCTGGAACATAAGGGCATATCCCTGGTGGTTCAACACCTGGCAGGTTCTCTGAACGCCAGGGCGGGCGAACTCAGCCGCAGGTGCATGATGGATCACGAATGGTGTCTTCACTCGGAGGTGGTGCAAGGTCTCTTTCAGCAGTGGGGAGAGCCTTGGTTAGATCTATTCGCCACCGAAGAGAACACGCAATGTCAGCAGTTCTGCGCATTGGAATTTCCAAGGCGGCACTCGCTAGGCGACGCTTTTCGTCGCAAGTGGAGTTGCGGTCTTCTTTCCCCCTTTCCGCCTATACCACTTCTGCCCAGAGTGCTGAAGATCAAGCAGGCCGGGCCCAAGTCATTCTTGTGGCTCTGGATTGGGCACGAAGAGTCTGGTATCCCGAGCTACACAACATGGCCATCGATCCTCCGATCAGACTGCCTCTTCGGGAGGATCTTCTGTCGCAGCAGCAGGGGACGGTCCTCCACCCGAACCTGTCCAGCCTCCACCTCCTTGCTTGGAGATTGAGCGTTGCAGTTGACGTCGTTTGACCTGCCTCCCGAAGTCTGCGATGTTATCTTGGCAGCCAGGCGTCCCTCTACTAAGACGGTATACGACTGCAGATGGAACAAATTTGTGGCATGGTGCACAGCTAAGGCTGTGGATCCCCTTTCCGCCCCTCTTTCTGAGGTTCTCTTGTTCCTCCTTTCTTTGGCCCATCAGGGCTCTGCTCTGGGCACTCTTAAGGGCTACCTCTCGGCCATTTCAGCCTTTCTTAGGCTTCCTGATCAGCCTTCTCTTTTCAAGTCCCCTGTTGTAAATAGATTCCTTAAGGGCATTGCTCATTTTTTTCCTCCTGTTCCCTTCGTAATGCCTCAGTGGGACTTGAACTTGGTTCTTACCTACCTCCTGTGCGCTCCCTTTGAGCCGCTACATAACTGTCCTCTCAGACTTCTCACTTTGAAAACTGCCTTTCTGGTGGCCATCACCTCTGCACGCAGGGTGAGTGAGCTACAAGCTCTTTCTTCCAAGCCTCCCTTTCTGGCTGTCCATTCCATCCGGACAAGGTCGACCTTAGAACTCGACCTTCCTTTCTTCCCAAGGTGGTTACTTCCTTCCACATTGCCCAAACCATCACTTTGCCCACTTTCTTTCCTTCTCCGCATCCGTTAAAAGAGGAAGAGAGGCTCCACCGTCTGGATCCAAAACGTGCGCTTTCCTTCTACTTGGATCGCACCAAACAATTACGGGTGGATGACCAGTTCTTTGTTGGGTACGTAAGCGCTAAGAAAGGTCGGGCCGTGCACAAACGAACCATCTCCAGGTGGGCCGTTCTGTGCATCAATGCCTGCTACTCTTTGGCAAAGAAGGAGCCTCCAGTGGGGCTGCGTTAAGGATATGTTGCCTGTTTAATCGGTCACATTTTCCTGTTATTGTTTGAAGGAGGTGTTCGCAATTGCAACAATGAGGTGTTTGTAACATCAAAACATTTTAAACTCCTGGTTGCGTTGTGCTATTTTATGAAAATCTTTTTACCGTTTTGTACCCTTTGAAAGATCTTTTCAATATAAATTTATTCTTTTGAAATATATACACCTGTGTTAGATTTCTTGCTTCAGATTCATTTAAATTGAAATAAGTGAATTTGATATCAAAATAATTAAAATGTGAGCTACTGGATAGAGCTTGCCAACATTGAATGCAGAATGAATGCTTACTAAAGCACGGTTTAGTAAATCCCTTGTAGGCACACTTACTTGCTAATGCCTACATAAGTAGCACACCACACCATGTAGGGTGTGTCGTTGGAAAGATGTCTTTGGTTTAATCCTAGGTGGTAATGGTTTTCGTGCTGTGCATGATGACCACCAAGGTGCGGTTATCGTGTAAACGGGATGCAGCGTGCAGCAATGTGGTGGATGATGAAGTGTGAGAGACAGATACACATTTTTATGCTATTCAGTATGCTGGTAATGTTTGAACATCTCTGCAGATCCCTTTATCGCATTTCAGATGATATAGTCTGCTTTGCTGGTTACTGTACTGGGTTGTACAATTAGAGATTTTGTGTATAATTGTGGTCCTAGTTGGAGGGAGAGATCTGTTGGGATGAAACAAAAGAATGCAATATCCCCAACACGTTGGGAGCGTCCCCAATCCGCACTCAGATTTGAACTGTTTGAATAATTCAAAAAGTAATCCAATATAGTTTTCAAGAAATTTCTTTTATTTCATTTCAATTATCTGTTTCATTTCCAATTTGAATATCCATTTTTTACAATTCTTTATAACTCATATATGCCCAATGCATTTTGTAGTGGTATGTTATACCATTCAACCAATCTCCTCCGATGATACTATCCCATTTGTAGCTTAAAGACGTCTTTCTAAACCATCCCGGCGTGTTTAATGCGGTGGCGGTCGGCCAACCGTTTCAGCGTGTGACGCGTCCATAGGTTTCCATTTTTATTATCAGCCCATATCGGAGTGTCTTTGTGAGATGTAAAGCAGTCAGATTATATAGATATTTAGGACCTGCAGTGGTGGGCTATATTAAGCTGCTGCAAATTGTCCAGCAATGTGCAACAGATCTCTTCAGTTATTCCATGCCTGTTCATTTAGTGATGTCTGGTTTTTTGGCTATACTGGTGATGGACAACCCTCATATCTGATGTCATGTGAATTTAAGAAGTATAGGTTACAATTTGTTGCTGATCTCTGCGTATTATGGTTTAAGTATTATTGTGGGCCATAACTGTTATATATGGAAGTACATAACTATATAATGCAATGGAGAATCATAGGTCAGCTCTTCTTAGCTTACCTACATATTGAAAGCAGTTTGCAGGTTGAGTTGTTTGCAATTCATGGGTGATAAGCTGAAGGTTTCAATTGAGGGTGACAGTATTTTCTGGGCTCTATTGCCGAGATGTGGATGGTGTAGTTATCCATGTTTTCACCCGTCTTTGGACGTGTATGCTTCTGGGTGCTTCCAACGTTGGTTGGGAGTGGGTTCCAGAGCTTGGTTTGTACTGAGAAAGCAGGGCCTCCTACAGATATCTTATGGTAAGGTGGCATGATAAGGGGTTCAAGTCTGCAGTGCAGTGTTCTGTTTGGTTTGTATTACTTGAATTTCACTTGTAGCTAGAGTGATCCTATTCCTTGGGAGGTTCTGTGGACAATGCAGAGTGCTTTGAACATTGCCATTCTATCTATAGGTAGCCAGCGAAGAATATAATGAATGTGGATGGGCCAAGGTAGAGGTTCTTGGCATAGTCAAACTTGGAGATTACAATTGTGAGGATGGATTGCAGTTTATGTTGGTGTGCAAGGTATGGGAAGATGCGACGCAGTGTTTTTATTGTGTAGAAGGTACTCTTTTTGATGCTGTTAACATGCAGCATCAAGGATTGTTCTGAATCCATGGTTACTCGTAGGTTTTACTAACTTCTCTTGATGATATTGGAGGGGCTTGAAGTTCCGTAGGCCATATGGCGGTAGGTTGGTAGTTTTGCCATTGTTCACGGGCCATAACTTCTGTCTTTGCAGTATTGAGCTTTAGATGGATAGTCATCATTATGGCACGAAGGCAGTCATTGAGTTGTAAATTGTAGAGGTCTTTGGACCTATACTTTTTAATATGATGTCATCAGTATAGTTGTAACAGGTGAGGTTGTAGGATTTAATCAGATTTGGCAAGGGGATTAGGTAGATATTGAATAATTGATTTACAAATTTGAGGCTGAGGTAATTAAATCACACCTATCACTGTTGATTCGATTTAGTTAACACTCAGGTGGTTAAACCTGTCTTGGGACACACAACGCTGTCTGTTACTGGATAAACCATCTGGGCACGGATGCCAACATGGACTTGGATATTGGTTGTCAATTATCTTTCTGGAGATGGAATGATGGTATAACAATACATAATTATATAAGATATTCCTGTATTATTGGGATTAGCCACAAATGGTACACCAGAAAATTATATCCTGAACAAGGTCAAAGAGGGGAGAGATGTTGTGACTATTCAGTACTCTGGCGGACATTTGTTCTATTAGATACAATAAGCCCTGAAGAAGTCTCTTTTAAGAGATGAAACACATTGGCTACAGGGAAGAAAAAGATGTTTTTTTAAAAAGCAAGTAGATATCAATAAAAAGGATTTGTAGTAAACAAATTTGGATGGAGTCTGTGCATTATGTAAGTATGTCTTTTGTGATACTTATCTAGTCAATTTATTGAATGGTGAGTGTTGATCATCTTGTACATTAGATATTGAATAATAGAGGGGATATGATGGACCCCTGAGGAACGCCACAGTGTTGTGTGTAAGGAGTTGATGTAGGTAGACTACACTTTGTCTCAGAGAAAAGAAGCAATCAATTTTAAAGCGTTTTCACGGATTTAAATATCGTGAAGTCTTTGCAGTAGCATGTGATGGTGGACAGTGTCCAATGCAGCTGATAAATCCAGAAGTAAAAAGGCAGCTACTCCGTTTTTGTCTACTTTGAGCTTTAGATCATCCCAGACTGATATGGTGGCTGACTCTGTGCCTATGCCTGGTCTGAAACTAGGCTGTTGGTCTTACAGTAAGCCATAAAGTTTGGTGAAGTTAGAGATTTGAGCAAACACTACACTCTCAACATTTTTTTTCTAAGAATGGCCCATTTGATATGGCCCTCCAGTGTGCCGGGTCAGAAGAGTTCAGGTTTGTGACAAATCAAAGATAATGGACCTTCATTCAATACAGTATTTCAAATTATGAATCCATTCAGTGGGTGCAACTTCCCTTTATCTTGTCAATGAGGTCTCTCAGGTTAGCTTTTTTCAATTATTATCTTGTGATTACTTATTAAATGTGCTTGTTTTTAAAAATGGAGCACAACACATTTTTTAAGATTAGCAATTTTTAAATCTATTATGATTTGTGCATTAAAACAATATTGCCTCTTGTGTATAAATATTTGACTCCATATTGCAAGTATTGCTGGCACAGAGTGGTAGTTGGTTTACTTGACTGATTAGATTTGCATTACATTGAAACCTAAGCCCCTGGCATGGTTATTGTATTGAGCATACCATCATGATTTTTAAAAAGTTTTTATTTATTTTGAAATGTGAACCTTTGGATGATGATTTTTCTTTTTTTTAATAACATTTGAAACACCTCTTGAGAATTAACCTACGGTGCTAGAGCACTACAATGCCAGGGGAGTCCTTGTTTTTGTATTAATTAAAGCAAGGAAGTCTTGAGAGGCATGAGGTGGGGGAGGGCATTTCACAGTAGCTTGTTTGTTGCAAGTTACATGATTCTAAATGAGATCACGCTCACCTGTCTAAAAAATGTGGCTCTTAATTCAGATAGTAAAGACCAGAAAGTAAAAAACTGTGCAAATGAAACAGATAGAACATCTCAATAAACATATCATTTCAATTCCCTCAAGCCTCTCTTCATCATGTATATAGACATTCTTCGCTGTAAGGGGCTTTTTCAAGAGAATCATTATTTCATCCATTTGTAAAACTATTGTCTTGTAATCTTAAACATATTCAAATGCAAATGCAATATGGTATTGAGTTGCGTACCCTCAGTAAAAACCTTTAAAAGCAAACTTTAGCCTAATCTATTAGTACCCGGTGCTTCGTCTGCATTGTATTCTAAGCAGCCCTGCCTGCCAAGTGCCATGCATCTCAAGTTAGACTAATGCTTTTTTAATCATTTGTCCGCATCGCTGCAAGGTATGAGAATGTCATGATTTTGGCACTTGGCAGCGCTACACAGGATTTACAATTTTAAAGAATTCAGCTGAGAATGTGCATTTTGTGTCATGACTCACTGTAGTCTGTACCGGTTCTCGTTGCAGCTCTAGCACCAGTGTTTCGTGCAGAGGCTCAGGAAACGGGTGAAGTGTTTTTTTGTGTGTTTTTTAAAAAAGTTATACAGCACAACTGAGGCACTCTCTGCTTCTTCATGAGAGATGACTGGCGCTTCCTCTTGTTTGTCAAGTGTGTTTCTGTAATTGGCATGTGTTACGCAGTTAGCGGGCTTCATCTACCCATTCTTGTGGCGGGATAGTAGGAACACCTGAAGGGCGGAGCTTCCACTATTACACCCAAAAGCCGCCGATTGGATTGGATGATCACCTCTGGGCCAAATCCAGGCCTCACGAGTATAAAGGAGTTAACCTCATGGTCCAGCAAATAAAGTAAGACAACATGTTTTCCTAAAAGCTGCGTTTTGTCTCCCGTATTGTTTGCTGCAGTGTAAATATATTCATGAAAAGCACTCTATTCCCCCACTGAGTTCTAATTGCTAAACCCCCTCCAGGAGGCGAGTTGTGTCCCCCCCCCACCCCTTGCTTCAAAACTGCGTCCATAATAACCCTCAAATCACACCACTGACAACGTGCTTTGGTGCCTTAAAAGGTCGCAGTTTATTCAACATAACATGTTTATACCTTTGCAAAATCATGGTTATCCAAATGCTCTCTTAATATCCATGCTAACATAATTCATTGTCTTTGCCATCATTTTTTGTCGCTGTGTGGACCCAGCCTCCTCAATTTCCGGGGAAGGGAGGGGCCACCTCTCTGGGCCTCCGATTCAGGGGACTAGGCTTCAACTTGCTACCGACTTGGAGGGTGTCCGTCAGGACCTGCCCGGGCTGCAAGTGCCGTCCCGCTTGCCCTGGACCCTTTCGTGGGCCCTCCCTGCTCCCCGGGGTCCCTGCCGTGTGGCATCCCAAGGACCTTGCTTGAGCATCTACTCTATCCATCCTGAGGCTGAGTCCTTCCATTTTTCTCCCTCGGTACCCCTGCCGTGAGGCATCCCAAGGGTCCTGTGGGAGCATCACATCTACTCTTTCTATGGCGGTACGGCGCCCATGGCTCCCGCAGTGCCCCTGCCGTGAGGCATCCCACGGACACTGTGTGAGCCTTCCATCTACCTTTTAGTAATTCTCTCTTTTTTCTACCTTTGTTGTGTTCCTTCTGCCTCATCTCTACCCTCGCGGCTGCGACGCCCGCTACTTCTGGTGTGGGTGGGTGGGATTCCTTCTCTCTACTGCGCGGGGGGGATTTGTGCTTACTCGGGCCTGTTGCCCCCTATTTATCCCCCCCTTGCTTTGTTCAGCTCGCCCCCGGATTAGGGGGGTCCGAGCTTGCACTGGGGTGACCAATCCTGGTCGCCCCCCTCTAGTGGGCTATGCAGATGGGCGGGGAGGGGCTTCCCGCCTCCGGACGGCGTTTGCCCCGGGCCCTTACTGGGTCCGTCTTCGCCTTCCCCAGCCCGGGTTACAACCCCCTCCAGGAGGCGAGTTGTCCCCCCCTCCCTTGCTTCAAAACTGCGTCCATAATAACCCTCAAATCACACCACTGACAACGTGCTTTGGTGCCTTAAAAGGTCGCAGTTTATTCAACATAACATGTTTACACCTTTGCAAAATCATGGTTATCCAAATGCTCTCTTAATATCCATGCTAACATAATTCATTGTCTTTGCAATCATTTTTGTCGCTGTGTGGACCCAGCCTCCTCAATTTCCGGGGAAGGGAGGGGCCACCTCTCTGGGCCTCCGATTCACGGGTCTAGGCTTCAACTTGCTACCGACTTGGAGGGTGTCTGTCAGGACCTGCCTGGGCTGCAAGTGCCGTCCCGCTTGCCCTGGACCCTTTCGTGGGCCCTCCCTGCTCCCCGGGGTCCCTGCCGTGTGGCATCCCAAGGACCTTGCTTGAGCATCTACTCTATCCATCCTGAGGCTGAGTCCTTCCATTTTGCTCCCTCGGTACCCCTGCCGTGAGGCATCGCAAGGGTCCTGCGGGAGCATCACATCTACTCTTTCTATGGCGGTACGCCGCACATGGCTCCCTCAGTGCCCCTGCCGTGAGGCATCCCAAGGACACTGTGTGAGCCTTCCATCTACCTTTTAGTAATTCTCTCTTTTTTCTACCTTTCTTGTGTTCCTTCCACCACGCTACCTACGGTTTCACGATCGGAGGGAGCTCCCCCTGCCCTGGCCTCCCCTTTGCTGCTACTTGAAACCCATCTGTTCCGCACCCCTACCATGTTCAGCAGAACATGTCAATTCTTACCCCGGTAAGGTGTACCCCGTCTTCCAGTGATAGCCCGGGGCCCTCAGGTTTATGAACAGTTGGTGGTGCACGCTGTAGTGGCCTCCTGAAGAGCGCCCTGGCACCCTTCCCTTCTTCCGGTGTAGGGTGCCTGTGCATTCCCTACCTACATAATCGGCCAAGACAATCAGTCCTACCCGTGTAAACTAGTGTATGTGCCCGCCTACGTAGGGCAGGTGACTACCGATTCTCGACGTCGCAAGCCCTCCACCCTGATACTATCGGGATGCTTGTGCTTATGTGCATCCTTGCGATAGCGGATACTTGGGAAAACTTACAGTGCCGGGGGGGCCCTTACGGGTGAACCTGCCCTTACGAATGCCCATGTTAAGCCATGTCAGGTTATCGTAATGCGAAGGGACCATCAGTTCCTAGCCTGTATACTCACCGTGTCTAGGCCTTTTGGCCCCCTCATACCGTTTCCCGATAAGTGTCCCTATAGATATGTTCCTTGTAATGAATGCCCACCAGCTCAATTCTAAGTCAACTTAAACCGGAGGCCACTGGCCTGTCAAGTGGCGCAACGGCCATTGCCTTCACCTTCGTGTATTCTGCCCATAGGTTCCGTGTACAATACTGTACGTACCATCCTAATTTATTAGCCTTCATGTATTTGCTGCTTCAATAAGTGTTTCTAAGTGCTTTGGGAACCCTGCGGTTGCTTGCGCTCATTCCTTAGCCATTGCATTGAAAGTAATACTAAGTCAGATCTTAATAGCCCTGCGGGGTGGGCCCTTAGCTGTCTTTCGCGCAGACTTCACAGCATTACACGTACTCAATCCGTGCCAGGGGCATAATGGCCCTGATTGGAGTTTCAACTCACCCCTCTCTTATTATTCGGCCAATAATTAAATCCAGTGGTAAACCGTGACAACTACACAACGGCGTAAGGCAAAGACCTTCTCTGACCCATTGCTGGATGATTAAGAAACCCCTCCGATTATCGTCTTGGGTCACCTTAAATATAATTTGTTAAGAAGGACTTGGTTAATACTAATGCTTATTTTAAATGACGATAACGTTTTTACCACGCTGCTCGCTACTTTCATAATTCTCCCCAACTCACCCCCTCTCTTATTACCCGGCCAATAATTAAATCCAGCGGTAAACCGTAACAACTAAAAAACGGCGTAAGTCAAAGCCCTTCTCTGACCCATTGCTGGATGATTAAGAAAAAACCTCCGGATATTAACATGGGTCACCTTAAATATAATTTGTTAAGAAGGCTTGGTTAATACTAATGCTTATTTTAAATGACGATAACGCTTTTCACCACGCTGCTTGCTACTTTCATAATTCTCCCCTGATTCATCAGACATAGTTCCCGGTGTCAGCTGTCACCTTCTTCCAACCTCCTAGTATCTTTGCAGCAAACACCATAACGTGTATGCTGCGTGATCCCCTTCACAATCTTCAGGGACTGCATTTCATCGGGTTTGTACCAGAAGAGGAGTGGGGTTACCACACCCACGGATGGGCATCGCAGGGGGGGGGAGCAAGTAGCTTTTGGGCCAACCACTAAGCTGTAGAGTTGGGAGTGTATGCTACACAGAGTTTCATATGTGTTTACTTTGACTTTTGAAGTATTCACATACATTCCCTGGTCACTCATGTCAAGTATGCCTACCGTAATGTATGCGCATATTTGTATGATATACACAAAGCATGGTGCCTACCTTAACCTGTATGGGGTTAGAAAATCTTAGAATTTTAATACTGTTTTAATAGTACTATTTTCTCATTAAATATATATTTTTAAATTAAATGTTATCAATTCCTATAAGCGTTCCGAAATAAATGAATGGGTTAATGCACCCCCACACTGTATCCATTACCTAAACGAGAGAAGCGCAAGTCTAGATCTTTCGAGCGTGCAAAAGTAATTTACGTTATGGGTAATTTCACACACAGCTGACGAGTATCCAATCTTGGCGCGAGTCGCTCCTTGCGTTTTCCTGGCTACTGCTGTGACGTACCAGGAGGACTCCCACCTTTGCAAGAGCAGTTCAATTGTGCATCAGAACGCCATGACTTGCATATATTACTTACTCACGTGCGTATATTATACCTATGTGAGTCACGCACAACGTGAACATCCATCCATACTTCTCAGATGACGCCCTTGTTACCTCAGGACATAGAAGAAGGAATCAATGACAAATAATATGAAATGCCCTCGGACTCTATACGTGATGTCAAAGCCTTGTTAGGGTGTTCCCAGTATAACTGCGCGCGGTTCTTGATAGCCACAAAATTAAGACAGAGCACGGCTGAATAATGCCACTGGATCTTCTCAGCCTCTCTGCCAGCTCTCAGACAGACCTCTATAGACACCCGGAGAAACCGTCGATTCATGCAGAGCCCAGTGCACCCCTCCGCACTCTGGTTTCCTTCGCAGCTGTGCAGGGCTATAAGTGGGATGGAAAAACTGGGGGGGGCTCTCAAAGGGGTGTGGCCAATGTAATTAAGGGCGTGGCCTAAAAACACGTAAGCTACAAATATGTGCTTAGCATAATGTGCCGCCCGGCTTGTCTTTTGCTGTTTCTGTCATTGCATCCAGATGTAGGGATGTTACTTGTCGTATCATATAAGGCAGGACTAATGGCTTTGTCAATGCTTGTTAGTCGCATAAGATAACAAAGCAGTAACTATGGCTTCAAAAAGAGAAGGGAAACCCAGAGAGAAAATGACTCTTTAAAGGATTTCCACTTCCCCTACAACGCTTACCTGGCATGATGTCATGCCGTAACTTCTCCACTAGTGAGGAGTGAGCAGCGCACATCGATGTGCTGGTGCCTCATACGTGCAAAGCATGTGCTCCACCACCTAGCCACATCCTTGATTATTGGTTATTTCCGTACGCGGTTCTTATGAATGGGGCCTGGGGGCCGTAGCACTATGCCTGCGTAGCGCCTGTTCCCCTCCTGAGGCGCTTGCCTATTGCCTCACTGGTGCGTCATGAACCAATACATGTGAATAGAGATTTATACTACTGGTCTTAGTATATGTTCTGGTGGCTTGCCCAAGAAATGATAGAAGACTGAGCAAGGTGAATGTTTTTCTAATCCCCAAATCATGAGGGGAAGCAAGAGGCTGCTTAGCTTATCGACCGACCATACATCACCCTAACTTAACACTACACGCCGTATGATGGCTCTGTTTAAACTAATGTCCAGACGTCTGGAGTGAAGGAGTGATTACACCCCATGGGGTGTTAGACAGGTGATGCTGATGTCTTAAAGTAAAGAACACGGAAGCCTCCCCCACCATGGTGACATGCTTCATCAGAAGGACAGCTCCTTTCCCTGGTCTGGGTTCATAGTTGACTATGGAGGGTTCACCAGTGGGAGTTCTTACGAGGAAACTTAGAAGCTGTAAACAATATCTTGTGTACTGGGCTCTAGCATATTTTCACAGGACTATTGTTACACTATCCTGATGAATCCTAAAGTAAGGGGGCAGGGGAACAACGTAACTTTAAAATTCCCTTTTTGTTAGACTCCATCAACTGCAGGGTCGTGGTAATCAAGGCTGCATGGACTCATTGCCTGGCACATTAATTGCAGGATTCAAATTACCAATTACATTTAGACCTCCAGCGCTTATTCCTGTTCAGAACCCCGGATGCGGAGCCTAGGCGCGGCCCGAACCTGTTTTCTCGGCACGAAACAAGGCATATGTCCCGCTTTGCCTTCGTGCACTGTAAAATCTAGAAGGGCATCCCACTGTCCGTAGCATATTACATGTATCTCGTTCCTCACAGAATGCGATGCAAAACGACAGTAAATTAACTGTGTTTAATGCAGAGCCAAAATCATTACACTTGAAATACACTGCAAGCAAAGCTTAGTGGTACTGCAAAATGAAAGCCCAGACGATTTAGCATTCGATTTAATTTGAATTCTAGCTCCCCATTTCAATCAATCACTCCCAACATAATGCTAATATATATTCTCCTACCTTTTCACAGATATTGCCTTCTGCCTCCCAGACCTCTTTTCACCCGGACATAGTGCCAATATCGGCAACACTCAGTTCTCATACAGTGACATACATAAATAAACCACACAACACCTTTTTAGTGGAGAAATTTTGCTGCAGGTTTATTTGCATAACCAATATGCCAACATGGTGGGTTATCTTACGGGCGATCCCAGGGCAGGCCAGCCCCTATGCCGCCTGCCCACCTGATGAGCCAAATTGCACCGTGGCCGTCGCCAACCGGTGGTTACCAATTATTGGGAGAGGCCACCTCTCCCCTCAGTGGACCGCCAGTCCACTCCCTTACTCACGCCCCCCCACAGGTGGGCAGAGCGTTCCAGGCAGCCCCCAGTTGCTCAGACCCACAACCGCCTGTAGGCTAACGGAGCGCCGTAGTTCTTCCAGGGGACACGCTAAGACATCCCTGGGTATCCTTGGCTTAGCACCCTGTTGTGCTGCTGCAATATAGTACCCTTCGGTACCTTGCAGACTCTGGATCGCCCTGTAACTCCTCCTGCAACACAAAACAATAAGTTAGATTCTTCCCCTCCCCGTACCACCCTTTGGCCGTTCGCAGAGTAAGCGGTAGGGCGGGAAACAGCGAGACGGGCAGCGATCAAGAGACCCTCCAGTGGGCGGGGAAGGCTTTTGTACCCCTGTCCCCTCCCACGGCCGGAAGTGACGCGGCCAGCCGACCCCTGGTCCCTAGCCCAGGAGCCTAGTCTGCATGACTTCTGTGCCTTCCTGTGGTACTAAGGCGGCCGCCCTGTTGGAGGGTCCCCTACGTGGCCCCCCGGGCAGCCTTGGCATAGTGCCAATATCGGCAACACTCAGTTCTCATACAGTGACATACATAAATAAACCACACGACACATTTTTAGTGGAGAAATTTTGCTGCAGGTTTATTTGCATAACCAATATGCCAACATGGTGGGTTATCTTACGGGCGATCCCAGGGCAGGCCAGCCCCTATGCCGCCTGCCCGCCTGATGAGCCAAATTGCACCGTGGCCGTCGCCAACCGGTGGTTACCAATTATTGGGAGAGGCCACTTCTCCCTCAGTGGACCGCCAGTCCACTCCCTTACGCACGCCCCCACAGGTGGGCGGAGCGTTCCAGGCAGCCCCGGTTGCTCCACAACCGCCTGTAGGCTAACGGGCGCCGTAGTTCTTCCAGAGGACACGCTAAGACATCCCTGGGTATCCTTGGCTTAGCACCTTGTTGTGCTGCTGCAATATAGTACCCTTCTGTACCTTGCAGACTCTGGATCGCCCTGTAACTCCTCCACAGCTCTGGGGGTGGCCACCGTCACCACCAGGGCTCCCACCAAGGCAGATATTCCTACCTACAGCCTGTTGCTTCCAAGGCCTCCCCAAGGTCCAGCAAAATAGGTCCATGCCTACCCTTGAGAGGTGAATCCCATCCACTTCCCAACATGCAGTAGACTTGGCATGAAGTAAATCATGCCTGATGAAGCCAAATCCCCTTTGTTCTGTGAATTTACGCATGGCGCTGTTCACTCTCCTACGAGATATCTCAATCCCAATCTCAATCTCATCCTTTAATGAGCACTGCACACTATATTATACAACTACTCCAGCTCGCACCTAGTTGCACAATAACACTGCACCCCATCAAACCTCTGGTGCCTCACAGGGAGCCTTTGGATGACTCAAAGTTTGCCTGTACATGATACCTTAACCTGTCTTCCGGCCACTCCCCTGGGTGGCTGCGGACGGCTGTATCTTTAATACCTTGGGATTGCCTTCGTCCCACCTGCATGATGCGCTCCGCTGCCAAGCCCGCCCCTGAACGCTGGGTTTGCTGCCCCTGCAAAAGGACTGACCGCAGAAGCGCCTGCCAGGACCTGCATTGCCTGCCATATTTAATCATGCCCGCATTACCCGTTCCACCTGAAAAATGGTAAGGGGCGTGCTGTCAGTGCACTAGCACACTAACAGTGCACCCTGCCAAACCCCTGATGCCTCACAGGGTTGCCTTCGGTAACTCAAAATTCACACTGCACATAATTCACAACCTGTCCTCCAGCCACTCCCCTGGGTGGCTACCAGCGGAAGTACCGTTAAAACATTGGGATACCCAACGTCCCCCTGCAAGATGCGCTGCGCTCCGCTCCAGGCCCGCCCTGAAAGCTGCAGTCGCTGCCCTTCCGGGAAGGGTGACTGCCAAAGCATACCCCCGCAGGGGCGGTCTCCTCCCACACCGCATCCAAACGCTTTCCCCAGTCAGATGCTAATCCTGAAAAGTGCTGTTCCTGAAACTTGATAACGAGACCACTATCAATTAGTGGTAGCCAGTGTCCTGCAAGCGTTGCCCGGGGCACGGCTGGTGGCCCGCACCCCTGTGTGAATCCTGTACCCACTATGCAGTCCCTTCGTCTAGCCTAGTGGTGAATACACAGGAGATCTACACCCCAGGAGTCGATAGATGAAAACAAATTGCGCCCGACAAACGCTCGGTGCGAAGTAGCTGCCCCAAACTAATAGATCACGATGACAAACGTAGTCGCCGGCCCAACATGTAAAATTACAATTAGGGGCCTGGAAAGGGTATCCCATCAGCTCTTACATAGGCATAGACAACATGTGGGGAACCGTACGCCCTTCCACCATATGTAGGGAGAGGGAGGCTAGCCACTGTACCTGCAGGTGTAAACCTATGGGCTAAGTCTCCCGCATTGCTTCCCGGCTCCTGCTGGGTGAGAACCCAAGTCCTGCCTCTAATTCCCTTGCTGGCTACCGCAGTGGGCCCTGCCCATGAGAGATTATCTATATAGGAGGCAAAAGGACAATGAAAAGGCCTGTCGATCTGTTACCTCAAACTTGCTAGAAACGGACTTAAATGACACCAAATGATCCCCCAGGAAGCTCACATTTATAGCGAAAATGGGAATCCCTTACATTCACAGCAGCCAACACAAGTAGGTCATGAAAGCCCTAGTGTTATCTGTGGATTGTCAGTTCCCGCAAGCCACTACTAGTCTTTCTGTGGCATGCTTGACAAAGAATGATGTGCCCCCTACTTTGCACCCACGCCCGAAGCTGGCACCTGCGAGCATGTCCTGCCGAGTCTGAAACTCTAAGGGGGACCCAGTATCCGGGGCACTCGCCTCGCCCAGCCCTTCAGTGCCTCCCTGAAAAGGAGACATAGTATGATCGTCCTGGCCCCCCATTAGCATAATGGCAACTGCCAACAGGTGCTGAGTCGCCACGCTGGTGTCCCTACCCCAGCGAGTGTAACCCATGGCTAGGTTTGCTAAAGGTCTACCAGAGCTCCCAAAATTAACATGATACTGTGTGTCTGAATGAACAACGCACAGGTATTTGGAACTCTCCATGCGGTTGCTGTGAAACATTTGAACTGGTCAATCAAATTCAGCCAACCACCCTCCTAGGTGGAGTCTACACTCCCACACTTCTGCTAGTGTAAACCACGGTCATGCCTCCTGTTCAGATGAAGTTAGTAATTACTGTCGCTGACTCCCACGGGGGCCTGATACTGGGCTGCATATATGCGCCCAGGATGACCTTAAACAATCGGTTTGGTGTGGATGGGTGTTAACCTTGCCTGGCTGAAGTGCAATACCTTTGACAAGCAACTCATGACCAGATGTGCCAATGCAGGTAGAAGTTAGAGTATCAAGCCCGCCTTACTTCCTCTCACCCGTTATCTGTGTATAGCGCTCGTGGAGCATGTCCATCGAATTAAGCCAGTCACCACCCCAGGTGACGTCTTGCCCTCCAAAACTTCTGCTAGTATACCAGGGAGTAGACAAGACAGTGGGAACAGGAGGGGAACCATATGTATAAATACCTGCCCTTTCTTGAATACCGGGAATGCCAGATGTTCTTTAGTACTTTGTAGCCCCTTAGTGCTATAACCCAGAGTTTCCCCAAATTTTGAACCGCAGCACACTCGTTGGATGACCACTTCCACAACCTGCCTGGCTTCAAGGCTATAGGGCGGGAGAATTAACCGCAAAGTCTCCCGCTTTCTACACTGCTGAGTGAGTCGGTACCTTCACAAAATCCATTACAATTTCCGTTTTTGACTGTAATTGGGAATCCGCTCACCCCATGGTGTCCTGGCGCTGCGTAACATGTTTATTGTTACTCAACTCAATGGTACTCGTTTTATCGACCTCAGAAGGATGATATGCTAAGTGGGCCTACCAGGATCTGAACCTGTGACCGAGAGGTTAAACACAAGCCCCTTTCATTTCAGCCACTCCACAGGCCAGTGAAATTGTATCCCAGGGCCGACTTCTGGCACCTGAACCCTTACTAGGACACGCCTGAGCTAGAACCCACATCTAGAAGGCCTGCCAACCGGCTGACCACCTCCAACACTAGAGCGTCCCGCAGCCACTCCGTAGCCAGGAACTAAACCAGGTATAGCTGTATCGGAAGACCCATCTCTTGGCGCATGCCTGCCACAAAATTCACTGCAAATCCTAGTCTGTTAAAACCAGGGCGCAGGGTAGCCTGCAGAGCTAAGCCCACAAAGTGCGGGATGTCCTGGTCGACCAAAGGGTGGGGACTGGCCTGAGTCTCCCTGCCCAGAACTTACTACCGACACCATAACACCCAAAGGTTGCTCACCGACCTGAGCGCAGGAAGACGCACAGGCCAGTCCTTAGACCAACGGACCTCTAACCCCAAACAAGGTGACCTACCACCAACCACTCTGAAATTGCCATTATGGTCACCCCGCATTCACCAAACAGGACTGCTGGGAGCACAGGCCACCAACTTCGCAGACCATCGGCGACAGGACAGGCCGTGCTCATGCCCAAACTGAGCGACACAAGCTACCAACCACACGTGGCACAGTTCCCTTGCCAGGTCGCTCCAACCTTTTTACGCACCTACTGTAGGAGCCTGGGAATTAGTTCTTGTGATCTGCATTGTATAAATTAGTGAAAGATGCACGTATGAACTGGTAGCTGATAATGTTAATAAAGCCTGCCAATACTCCGCTCAGAGCAACCCGTTCGACAATGGCTTCCATTGAAACAGCAGTGGCAACAGACCTCCCAGCCCCGAAGGCGGTACATCGGAGTACAGCTCTAGTCTAACCAATGCCCCTTGCATCAGATATCAACCATACCACACCTAGCTGAAAGCTGCTCAGCGCTTCTGACCCCCAGCCAGCTCACCCTGATAAAATCAGCTCGTGACTGGGCCTTAACAGTGCGATGAAAGCACAAGCACACTTGCCTGAAACACTTGTGGCCTGAAACATTCGCCCTGTGGGGCGGTTGCAAATGGACTGAAAACAACTCCTAGGCATTCTCTACCAATGTTATAAGTGGATTTTCTGGTTGGCTAAGGTCTGCACCTGAGCCTGGCCGAACCCACCACTAGTCAGGAGAAGGGAGTACACACTACAGCTAACGCCTGCTCACCCCCTAGGCAGAGCCTTAGGGCTTACCCCAGAGGCAGTGTACATTTAATGTGCCAACCACACACCCACCGTAGCAAACTAGGAACACCACAGAGGAGACTGCATACACCTCTCACCTAGTTACCCTACTGTCACATAACGCCACCACCTTGCCCGCTGGCACCAGTCCTCAACCTGTCTTGAGCCCATGTTGTGCGCGGTGCGCCTCTGCATGAACATGTAAGGGACAAGAAAGTCAAGCCAAGACACAGCAGCAGCTCACTAATATTACTGCAAATAATATGTGACCCCCAAACATCCAGGCAATCAGGACCAGACTCTGCAGAACAGAGTTGGGGAGTTGACAAGAGCTCTATCAGTGGGGGCCCCTTCGAAGGCTTGCCCATGCCTAAAATGTCTCTAACCCGACTCTCCCTCTGCTCGCTGTGGTGCTGGAACAAAGACCCCAACAGACGAGGGCACCACCAATGTGGGAACACTGTTTGGGTCATCGCGCACAATTTGAAAGGCATCCCATGCTCAAATTAACCTTGAAGCACCATATGCCAATCTACCCAGCAAACCTGCTGCTCCAATTGCTCCCCCCGTAGCGCCGAGGGGGGCTAGTTATGTTTGTGCCTGTTTTCCGTGCCCCTTAGATGGAGGCAAATACAATTTTACTACTATCCCAGCAAACTCATCATACAGAACTCATGATTGCCTCACCAGTGTCTGAGGCCACGAACACGAGACGTCTCAATTGATCCTGGATGACCCGCATGCAGCACTGACGCGAGTTCGTCGCACGTGGCATGCCCTGGCACCCTTGCCGATCCCAGACCAACTTCCTGCTGCACGTTCCTTATGATTGCCTACTGGGCCATGAACCCGCGTCCGATTAATCCGTGAGACCCACTCACTGGACTGTCACAAGTTCGACAACGCGGTCTGGGATACTTAACATATGTCAGATCACCAGCTGGCAGTCTACACCTCCCCGGCCACTGAACCCGTTTTATACGTCGTCCCTTTGTAGCAACCATGCAAGTGCCTCATCCCCCATGACCCATGGTCTGTAGTACATGCGGAACAGGCACAACGAATTCTATCCTCTGAGCTGGGCCACCCTGCAATACATCGGGTGACGATGCCACACACTCACTCTTAACTCCGCAACCAACACGATGGAACATACCACCTAGAAGGCGACATCTCAACAGGTACACGCAAGGAGCTGAGTTAGGAGCCAACAGAATTCACGGAAATTCTGATACCTACTTTCGAGATCTAGAACTGTTCTGCACTGTTTCCTACGTCCGGACAAATCTTCCTATCTCTTAAAACCCCAGCAAAACTTGACAAAAGAGCGCACGTGCACCCGTAGTTAACGTGGCACTAAATGCAGCTGGCTCTTGTGGCAACACGATGTGCACCAACATTTCCGCAACACTGACAACGCCCCCACTGCTGGGGCTAGAACCCTGGTCTTGAAAGACGGGTGAGACCAGCACTGAAAGACTGCCTCTTAGCTACAGCTCTCACTTGCTTATTGTCCTGCCCTGGACAGCTGGTTTCTCCCTCCCCAATGCCCGATAATAACTTTTGTAGAATCAAAGTAAGCTCATCAGGGCGGAACCTGAGGCAAAGGTGCGTACAGCCTGACCTACATAGACGTAACCGGTGGCCCTTGGCTGTGTAATCCCAAGGGGAGTGGCAAACCCTAATCTACTTTCACAAACCCATAGACTTTTGATAACAAGCAGCTGTGTTCCAGACATCCGATCCTGAAGTACAGGTTATGGCAACACCTCTGTGTGTGCTAACCCTTCATACAGAACGCTAACTAGTATGTCATCACTGGAAATTGCAGCAAACCGTTTGACCATAACGGAGTTTAGAGTCAGTACTGGTTTCCTTGTCACCATCAGCAATGATCATTCTTGCTACCGAGGCTTGTGAAGATGAATGCCGGTGAAAAGCTGCTCTCGCATAAATATGATAAACCACTTGTGTATCTGTTTGTTTTTGTACTCCAGCTGTCACCACTGGGTTCGCTAGGCAGAAATTAGACTGGTTACTAAAAGGGGCTTTCCACACTGCTCGGCTTCGTCACCGAAAACGTTCTAAATACCCATGAAAAAAAGTAGCCAAAGCTACCCTGGAGTACAATGGGAACCACCAAACTTTCCCTGTTAAACCTCTTGCAGGAGTCGGGGACGAGAGCAGTCCTGCCTGTTCCTTCGCCCGGCCTTGCTCCTATGCCTGGCCCACCTCCTCTCCTTAAATTACAAGTTGGTGCCTGGGCCCCCGGCCGCGCTGCAGGCCACCTACAACACTCACTAACTCCTCCGGCTCCCAGTTCTCTGCAAGCTCCAACGCACCCTCTGGCCCCCAGTGTCTGCCCCACACATGGGAAACATGCAGATGCCAACCAAAGCACAAAGGGCCTCGAGCATTCAGACCAACATAACCCGCTGCATGTCATGGAATGAAGCAGAGGCAGGACACACGAGCATGGGCGTCCTGTCTGTAAAATTAAGCGACGCTCTCACCGCAAGCCAATATACTTATTCGCGACGATGCACACACCCAGAGTGGAGTTCAGTCTGGCTCACTGAAACGAGAGGACCCAACGCTGCCTCTGCGAATTCCCTTGCTGCTGGCCCAGCTCCGGCAAGCTCCGAGCACCTTCTGGCCCCCGTGTCTGCCCTGCAAATGGAGGAAACATGCCGATCCACCTAAAAGCATTCCGACAACAGGACACGCCAGCGGCACAACAAACGCCCCACCGGACCCTGACTGATTGCCGTCGCCCACGGGCGCTCCTCCTGGCTGCCAAACCGAATGCGACCATTCGTGAAAGCAAGGGTCGAATTGTGGACCCTAAACTCCACAAACACGGACGCCCAACACCAGTAGGGGAGGGGCGACTACCGTCTACCATGGCCCTGCCAGGCCCACCGATGCGAACCATGCACCCCTCCCTTGTGCAGGGAGGTGCGTATGGGGGAGGAAAAGCTGACACTCCATCCTAAACCCTCCCCCAGACGCGACCACGAGAATGCGGTGCCTGTTGCAGCGGCCCCTCTCCGCATAAACTCTCCCATATGGGGCTGGCCCCCACCGCGGGAAGTAGGGGCCCCGACTCTCCAACCACAGGGAGGGCGCTTCCGAGTGTGCTTGGATGAAGGGGATTCTTCACCGCATCGTGCCCAACACCCGTGGGAGCCTGTGCCCCCGACGGGGCTGCGAATCAACTTCAATTCAACACCAGACGGGAGGCCCGACAACTTGCCCTGGAGTTGCAGCGCAACCATCACGCACAAAACTCACTGCAACAACGGCAAAACGCCATCTCGACTTGGACCTGACGTGCCTGCCAGCGTGTCTGGTGAAGGACAAAAAGACACAACCAAACAGCGTAACGGGCAGCCACAAATCAGCGAGACGGGCAGCGATCAAGAGACCCTCCAGTGGGCGGGGGAAGGCTTTTGTACCCCTGTCCACCTCCCACGGCCGGAAGTGACGCGGCCAGCCGACCCCCTGGTCCCTAGCCCAGGGAGCCTAGTCTGCATGACTTCTGTGCCTTCCTGTGGCACTAAGGCGGCCGCCCTGTTGGAGGGTCCCCTACGTGGCCCCCCGGGCAGCCTTGGCATTTTCCTTTGGACCCCAGCGCCTCCTATTACACGCCTTGTGCCTTAGCCGGTGCCCATGTAAAACGCTATTCTGTCCTTGGGCCGAGTATGCGCTACATAAAACTTCTCTTCCCTTTCTTTACGCTTTCTGTAAAAGAGCTAGAAAATCAGTGAATAATTCTTAAAACGTCCACAGTCTGCATGTTATCACCAATCTCCGCCCTAAATAAATCTTTTTATGTGCGCGGTTAATCAGACTGTTCTGAGGCTCGGTTTATTAGATCAACAAATCTCAACAGCAGATTCCGGTTATAGTGGCTCATCTCGATAAACAGCTTTTGCCCTTTGTGTGGGATTAAACCAGGTTGCTAACAGTCTCATTTTTTTGTTTTTGCGCAATGTTTAACAGGCTGCGGATTTTGGCTGCGGTTTGCTATCTGAATTCTCAGCAAGAAGTTCAGAGTGGCTGAGAGGGGGCATGTTTGTGGCTGTAGAGAAACATTCCGTCCTGAATAATACACCTCCGCGTTCACTAGTTTAATTACCACAAACACTCTTGCTGCCTCGACCTGGCGGCTTAGGGTGATAAAACTAAAGACGCCTGAAATGTGGGGTGTTTCAATGAATAAATGATGAGAAGACTTCTTGTAGTATTCTGGAGAAGCTTTATTCAGAATAAAAGCTAACACCACTGTAGTGCGTCCTTCCTCATTGAAGTGCAAGATGCCTATGACAGTTACCGGCAATTCGCTGTTCAATGAGGAGTTGAGACGCACGAGGATACAACATCAAATATAAACATACAGTTAAACCTACACATACAAGCGTGCATGCAAATAGAGTCACAGCGCATGCAAGAACAATGAAGCGCATGTTGGAGCGAGATGCAGGAGCGAGATCAGGCGCATGCACCACTGGTTCAGCTCATTACATCACCCTCCCCCTTTTAAAGAAAATAAAGCAACATATATACAAATTGACCATATGAGCCTGAATATGAAATAGTATACCTTGTTCATGTAGAAATCCCTAAATTTTGAAGGAAAAGAACAATTGCGTGATGACCTTGAAATGGCAAAGTTAGGGATGGACTTGAAACTATGTTGCTGGAAAGAATCTGAAGAAGCAATACCTGAGGTAGAAGGTGTAAAGGTTGATGCTTGTAACTCATGTTCATGAGTAGATGAAGACTCGGCAAAGGATGAATCTTGGGAAAAATGTAAATCATCATGCAGATCAGAATTCTTATTGGTCAAAATTTTAGCCGTTTGATCAGGAGATAGTTTAACAATCATCCTTTTATTCCACCAGCCTTTTGTATCTAGAAAAAGAGATCCTTTCGCCACGTTGAGGATTTGTACTGGTGGAGAAAATTTTGACAAACCTTTCTTGACTTTATTAGGAGATTTTACCATGACCCAATCACCAACCTGGAAATCATGTGTGACATTACAACTTTTTGTATCAAATAATTTTTTCTGTATAATTCGTTGAGCAGCAACATTCTTTAACATGGTTTGTTTGTCTCTACAAACCACACATGAATCATCTTCTTTTCTTAAAAGTCTTAACCAGCCAGGATATAGGGTACCATTGGGATCTCTTTTCTTTAATAGTCTGAAAGGAGAGATACCTGTGGAAGAATGGGGCGTAGTAAGATAAGACCACATCTTTTTTTTTTTCTTTTTTTTTAGAAAAAGGTCCACAGGAGAGTTGGAAGCTAAAGCAGATTGGATACCCTCCTTAATAAATCTGTTCATTCGTTCCACCAGACCATTAGAGGAAGGGGAATATAGTACCACCCTTAAATGTTTAATGTTGTGAGCAGTGAGGAAATCAGCCATGGAAGTTGACGTGAAGTGAGAACCATTGTCTGTAACTAGTTCTTTGGGAAAACCTTCTGACAAAAACACTCTTGATAAAAAACTAATCACAGAGGAGGTGCTGGGAGAGGAACAAAATTCAAAATCCACCCACTTAGAAAAGTAATCAACTAAGACAATAATGTACCTTTTATCACTAGACAAAACTTCAAAGGGCCCTGCAAAGTCAAGTGCTAATTTTGACCAGGCCTCTTCTGGAACTGGTACATTATGCAATGGAGTTTTTACTGTTTTCCAATGCTTGTCTGATACTAGGCAAGTTTGACAAGAACTTATCCAAGTTGATACATCTCTTTCCATTCCAGGCCACCAGAAATTTTCCTTGAGTCTTCTAGAGGTGGCACCCACACCCAAATGTCCCTCATGTGCAATCTGGAAAATCTTGAAACGAAGGGAAGTGGGAGGTATAGCTAGATCACCTCGCATGAGTAAATTTTCAATAACAGAAAGTTCCTCAGAAACTTGGGCAAAAGACTTCAAAGGAGCAGGCAATGAGCGCTCCCTTGGCCAGCCAGAAATAATCATATTTTTGACTGCCAAGAGGACTTTGTCCTCCTCCGAAGCCTTAAGCCATTCTTCTTGGGTAATGCTAGAAATACTACCAATGAAATCCTCAATGGATGCAACCATACATTCAACATCATCAAATCTTGAAGAGGGAGAATCATCTAGTAAAGGTAATCTGGATAGGCAATCGGCCCTGACATTACGTCCACCAGGAATATACTTTACCTGGAAATTGTATTCATGCAAACGTGAAAGGATGCGGACCAGTCTGGCAGAGGCTTTGCCCGTGCCATTACCATTAAGCAAATGAATTAATGGTTTGTAATCTGAGCAAATTTCAAAATGAGTACCCCAAATAAAAGTTCTGAAATTCTCTACGGCCCACGAACAGGCCAGGGCCTCTCTCTCAATGGTACTGTAATTACTTTCAGCAGTTGTTAAGGATCTGGAAGAAAAACCAATGGTTTTTTCACTTCCATTAACCCGTTGACAGAGAACTGCTCCCAGACCTCGTTGACTAGCATCTACTGAAATGGTGCCCTTATGACCAGGTGAAAACGCAGCAAGTGCAGGGGCTTCAAGAATTAACTTTTTCACAAGGTCAAATGCCTCCTGTGTCTCCTGACTCCAAACAAAATGTGCATTCTTTTTTAGTAGTAAACGTAGAGGCTGTACCACCTGTGCATAACCTGAAATAAACCTAGAATAATACTCGGTCATGCCCAAGAAGGACCTAAGAGAATTCTTATTCTTTGGAGCCATAACCTGAGAAATGGCCTGCGTAAGTGAGAACTTGGGAGTGATGCCAGAAGGAGAAATCGTGTGACCCAAATATTCAAGTGAGTTGACCATGAATTTACACTTGTCAGTACCTAAAGTGATTCCAACTTCCTTAAATTTCTCTAGAACTCTTTTAAGTGTGAGTAAATGATCTGCCTTTGTTTTAGAGAAAATTAACACATCATCTTGATATGCCTGAACTGAAACAAAACCTTTTAAAATATGATCCATAAATCTTTGGAAGACGCTAGCCGCAGAGGCTAAACCGAAAGGCAGCCTTAAAAATGTGTATGCCCCAAAAGGAGTAACAAATGTGGTAAGATCTGTGGAAGAATTAGAGAGGGGAATTTGGTGATACGCTGAGCGCAAGTCTAAAAGTGTGAAATAATTAGCACCAGTAATGTTTGACAATAAATCTTGAATCCTAGGTAAGGGGTGACAATCTACTACTATATTTTTATTGAGTGAGCGTAAGTCAGCACACAAACGAATAGACTGATCCTTCTTCCTGACTATGACAATGGGGCTGACCCATTCAGATGAATCAGTGGATGTGATTATGCCTTCAGTGACTAATTTGTCAAGTAAAATCTTTAGGTCGTCCCTAACACTCAAAGGAATGGCTCTTGACTTGTGTGTAATAGGAATTGCATTGGCGTTTAGTTTAATCACATGTTCAAACCTAGAGATTTTTCCTATGTTAGAATTAAAAACTTCTGGAAATTCAGAGATAATTTGAGCAGTCTCACTATCTGAACAGTGTGATATATGTGAAACACAAACATCATCATTAATTTGAACAGGAACATCAGAGCCAGGAACTAACTTTAGCCCCATCCTGGCCAAATCTTGCCAACCTACGATGTTTTTCCTTTAATAGCAACATAAACTTTTGTTAGAATTTTCCGTTCTAAACAGGTAACCAACTCCCAAAAATAGCCTAGCATATCAATAATATGATCCCCATAAGCCTTAGGAATTATATCAAGGACTTATAATGATTTGTGAAATGACCAATGTTCTTTAAACAAGACATCTGAAATAATGGTGACAGGTGCCCCAGAGTCCGCCATCATATCAAGAACAAGATCACCCACTGTAACCTGACAGATGGGATCTTTGACTCTTTGCGAGGATAGAGTCAAAGGTTGAGAATCAATAGATAACATGAGCCTCATTAGGTAATGAAGTATTTGAATCAGGGACAAGATTGTCTAATTGATCCGAAGTTTGAAGGGTGCTAACTCTAATCACCTTCTTTCTCCTACAAACAGATTGAAAATGACCTATTTTGTTGCAATTGGTGCACATTTTGCCTAAGGCAGTACATGCAGGACTGTCACGAGATGAGACCTGGAGCCGCACCTGTAACAAAAAGAGTTAGTTTTGTTTTGTTTGTTATGAAAGGGTTTTGTAAATCTAGATCTGTAAGAAACAGCGTTAACAGATGAATCAGTCTGTACAACATTAACAGGAGTGACAATATCACTAGCAATACATTTTGATGAGACGATGGCCCTCTCAATACCCTTCGCCATGTCAATAACTTCAGATAACGAAGGATCCCTGCAGCTGAATGCGTTCTTGGATTTTTTTTAAATAGCAACTATAGACAAACTGGTCTCTGAGATGATAGTCCAAAGCAGCGCCAAAGTTGCAATTAGCTGCCAAATTTCTCAAAACTGAAATGAACTCTTCAACTGACTCATCAGATTGCTGCTTTCTTTTCATAAAATTGAACCTTTCTAAAATTACACTTGGTTGTTCAAGAAATTTTTTGTTCAGTCTCTGTACTGCATCAGCATAGACATTCCACCCATCCCCTTCACCAGGTGGAGGGAGTGAAACAGGAAGATTGTCAAATATTTCTCTTCCCGCACTGCCAAGATAATTAAATAATATTGCCAATTTGCGTTTATAACTCTCAGCATCTATTGCCACTAAATAATTTTCAAAAGCACGAAACCATAGTCTCCAAGTCTCTTTTGGTTTACCAGGATTAGGAAAGAAAATAATCCAATTGAAATAACTGTTGATTGGAAGACATGTTGCATGAATAGTATTCTCCTGTTATCTATGAAATTAACAGTATCTTACAAGGAGAAATGCACGGTGTGAAATGTTCCAACGGGGGAGTTTGGAAAACCAAAGAGTGTTAGCAAGTGCAGTAATTAATAGATGTCAAAGAAGTTGAGGCAGTGAAAAGATAATCAATAAACAATACCTTAGAAATGTCACAATCTTGTTGAAGAAACAATCCCTTTGGAATGAAGTATTAAATGACAAATATTCGCTTGAATAATGTTGAACGCGCAATGCGCGTGTAGAAACAGTACCTTGAATGCCTTTGTTGAACGCGCGATGCGCGTCGCTTGAATGCTTTTATTCGAAGAGCGTTGATCGCATGGAGCGCGTGTAGCAATCTTTGAAAATAAACAATGGTGAAGAGCCCAATCCAAAATGGCCTCCCTACGTCAACTGCGTGATGATGTAAAGCCAATAGGGGGCTCATAGGATTTGACAGCGGAAATCCAAAACAGGAAATAATGAAGAAATGCTAATTCAATAGCGCACGTTGCGGCTGATGACAGTAAGCAGGAAGCAGCCATTTGTAGATCGCAGCGAAGACGCCGATATTTCTCCGAAGAAGAGATGAGGTATTTTCCAAGAAAGCACAAAAATGGTGATGATAGCTTCCACAATTTTGCCGAAAATCTCGTCGCCAGATGAAATGTGGGGTGTTTCAATGAATAAATGATTAGAAGACTTCTTGTAGTATTCTGAAGAAGCTTTATTCAGAATAAAAGCTAACACCACTGGAGTGCGTCCTTCCTCATTGAAGTGCAAGTTGCCAATGACAGTTACCGGCAATTCGCTGTTCAATGAGGAGTTGAGACGCACGAGGATACAACATCAAATATAAACATACAGTTAAACCTACACATACAAGTGCGCATGCAAATAGAGTCACAGCGCATGCAAGAACAATGAAGCGCATGTTGGAGTGAGATGCAGGAGCGAGATCAGGCGCATGCACCACTTGATCAGCTCATTACAACGCCGTGACCCGTCCATATACGCTCCCGCGCTCACCTTATTCGCGCCGCGATTGCCGGATGCCTCGGCTCTCTGATCCTGCTTCGGGGGCACCGCCGCCCGCACCGACTCTCCGTGCCGTGTGAGGCCTGACAGAGCCAGCCCTCCCTGCGATGGCCCTCCACTAACTTCTCCACAGATCCTGGGGGCTGCCCCCTTCTGGCGCTGCCATGCTGGCGTCGGGGCCTAGGGAGGCCTCCATTATTTGGCCATATTTTTGTCATCAACGATGCCCCCTGGTGTCCGCCGCCTCCTCCTAGGCGCCGACGATATTCTTCCGGATGCTTCCTGCAGCTCCGTTGATGGCGGCGGCGATGACCATTCCAAGGTGGCGAGGTATATTCCATGTTCTCCTTCTCTCTACTGCGCGGGGGATTTGTGCTTACTTGGGCCTGTTGCTCCCTATTTATCCCCCCTCTTGCTTTATTCAGGTCGCCCCCCGGATTGGGGGGGGTCCGAGCTTGCCCTGGGGTGACCAATCCTGGTCGCCCCCCTCTAGTGGGCTATGCAGATAGGTGGGGAGGGGCTTCCCGCCTCCGGACGGCGTTTGCCCCGGGCCCTTACTGGGTCCGGCTTCGCCTTCCCCGGCCTGGGTTACGATTTCCCTGTATTTCTAGTCTTTAAATGTAAGAAAGGATGTGGCGTGACGGGCAGAGGTGCTGACTTTAAACCTGGCAAGCTAGGTTCTAGTCTCTGCGTCAGCTCAACATCGTGTGATTCTTCTTGTGGCTAAAAAATGTTTTTGTCTTTGTGTAATCTAACTGCTGCTCATGTAAAGAGGCCCAATTCCGTCTGGTCCAGTTCGCTCTGTAAAAAAACTGCAGTGTTTATTATTTTTAATCAGCTCAATGATATTAAAAAGTATGATATAAAATGTTTTTGTAGACTTAAACAGATCATGCATTATTCACGGCATGAATACTTAAAGTAGCTCAGCATAATATTATGTCCCTTGTTTGCTATAAAACAACAAATGATAATAGTTTTGTAGTGGCCTCATTCTCCAGCCCTTCAATCCTATGTTCTTCAGCTCACCAACAAGGCCCAGTTAAATTTTTTAGGTTGAGCCTAGGCAGCGCTGTCTGCAAGACCTGCGGTACTGGAAAATAACTTGGCTCCCGCCTGCTACATTCCCATTGGTACACTGCAGTATTGGTCTTTTTTTCTGCTTCCTAAATGGCTCATGCAGCGTAGCGTTACTTCCGTGTTCTGGCACAGGCGAACCGATCAACTACAATTTCCTTCCGCTTCAATGGTTTTTGTGGTATTTTGGAGAATTATTTTTTTTTAATTGCAGCGCAGGCACGCCCAACTATGGCGGCTGCACCTTTGTTATGTTTTGCGCTGCGCGGCTTGCACACGTCCATTTCACCTCCTGCTCAGCTAGAATTGTAAGTGCCTCACTAACGCATTGCTGTTCTTAAAAGCCTCTTCATCTTTCAAAGGGGTCAGAATGGGGTATGGGGGTTAAGTTTGCAAAAGCGTCAGGGATGGGAATCCGAGCCCCAGCTTCCTGCACCACCCCTTCTGCTGCTGCTTCAGGTTTGTTGCTGTTAAAGTTTCCAGTGTCACTTTCAGGCCCACTCACTTCCTGCAGCAGCTGAGCTAAGAAGTGAGGGGAGGCAGAGCCTCGCAGCATCCCTCCCGTGTCCTGTGCTGCGTCAACCCCCAGGGACGCTAAACTCCCATTGCTGCACCCCCCACCTCCATAATCTTTCTCTCCCCTCCGCTGACGTTTCATACAGGGGTTATAACTCATGCTGTGGGCTCCTCTCTTACCCCTCCCATTGCAAAACGCTGATTTTAGCCCCAAAGACAATTGGTCCGATATGCCTTCCTTTGAACTGCTCTATTTTCAGATCGCGCTGCTACATTTAACTACATTTAAACGCACAACAGTTCATGTAACTTTAATATTTTTATAACTTTACAAAGAAACTTGTCTTAACTTCTTTTAACAAATAAAAACATATTCAGAACAGCAACTGCGACTAGCACACAATTCCACTACACACCACATACATACACTACATAACATATGGGTAAAAAACATTGTCAATTACAACGCCCATAGCTCTAACACAAGCAAATGCGATACCTAGTGCATTTCTTTTTAGTTAAAAAAAAAAAAAAATTAAGTTTATTAAGAAAACAAGTGATAAAGTACAGTACAATGTGGGGGGTAAAGGAACAGAAAAAGAAAACAAAAAGGTTAAAAGCATCAAGTAGACATATCAAGGTTGGAATGAAAAGGCATTAGAAACATCAATATAACCATAAAGCATTACGTTGCATATAACAACCATATAATAACATAGCATTAACCACAATATTAGAACGTATTATAAAATATTAATATCTGAGATGTGAAATGTCATGGAGGCCGGGCAACCTCTTGTTGAGCAGGAGTTAAGGAAAAAGAGCGTTTAGCGCTACAATCAATGAAGGATGTAACAGGTGACCATACGATAGAGCGTTTCATGGCTAGATGGATGGGATGAACACAAGCTGTGTCCAATCTGTGGTGATAACACACTGCATACCACCAAGCCTGAAAAGATAAGTTTGTGAAATCCTTCCAGTTTTTAGTGATTTGCTGAAAGGCAATTGCCAGTAATACATCTACAATCTTGGTGTTGAAGGTGTAATTCTCCCAGATAGGAAATAAGCTACCCAAAAATTGTTGTGTGATAGAGAAAGGAAAATTGGAACTGAAGATAGAGTTAATTTGACCCGAACAGATGTCCAGAAGTTAACTAAATGCGGGCAAGTAAACAGTAAATGCTTTAAATCGGCTAGTGGAGAGGAGCAGGACTAACAAGTGTCTGGTACTGTGTTGTGCCATTTATGAAATACAACCGGGTGCATCAAAAGCCTGTTATAGATGAAAAATAACATTTGCGTTACATTTGCTGCTCTAGAAGTTTTCCTAATTTTTGACCATATTTTGTTCCATAAAGAAGAAGGCCAGTCAACTCCAAGATCCTCCTCCCAAGACAGTTCAACTTTGGTCTTTGATCTAACAGACTGCGAGGATCTTATATGGGTATAAATATTGGATGCTTTGGGAGATGTACGAAGAAAGGTCGATAAATTATTAACCGTGGGAGTTGTCGGATGTATTTGAATATGAGTAAATGCAGTTAAAAGGGCCTGAGATATTAAGTCTTATTTGGACTGGAAGGAAGAGGGTAAGTGGAAAAGATGACTAGCTTCAGAAAAAGATAAGGTCCTATCTTGAGAAAACAATTGATGTGTCCAAATTAAACCTTTGTTTCTCCAGGATTTCCAATAAACAGGTTTCCCGCCAATCAAAATAGATGTATTGTGCCACAAGGAAGAGTTAAGAAAGGACTCGCGATCGGTATGAACTGGGGATGGAGAAAAACCGAGAAGTTTGCAAGTATATTTAAGAATAGGAGTAGATAAAGATGGCGGTCTACAGGTAAAGGATAGAAATTCCTTAAAAGAGAAAGGAGAGAGAAAGGAACGTTCGAGTACCACCCATGAAGGACATTCCATTGATGAATCAGAGAGCCATCTCGAAGCTTGGCGAAGTAGGAAAGATCTATGATAAGTAGGGAAATCAGGAAAGTTAACACCACCTTCTGCTTTAGTTCTTATTAAACGAAACAGAGACATGCGAGGTGATTTTTTGTTCCACAAAAAAGATGATAGAGCAGAGTTAATTTTTGTAAAGAATTTTAAAGGAATGGGAACAGGGATATTGGAAATGGTGAATAAGACTAGTGGAGCCAGCATCATCTTGATAGTATCTAGACGACCCCACCAAGAAAGATATAATGGGTGCCATTTAGTGGTTAAGGAGGAGATTTTGTGTATACATTTCTCCATACAGAGAGATAAGCGTTGTTGAAATTGAAGGAGTAAAATAAAGACCCAAATATTTAATGTGATGCGAGTTCCAAGCAAAGTTAGAGGAGCTAAAATCATCTTTGAATGTATATTTAGTGAGAGGCAATATTTCACATTTATCGCGATTAAGCTTGTAGCCAGAGACAGAAGCAAAAGTTCCACTTCTTGTAAGAAAGCAGGGACAGAAGATTGAGGATCAGAGAGAAATAATAGGATATCATCAGCATAAGCTGCTAACTTAAATTGGGAGTTTTCAATTTCAAAACCCTTTATGCTCACATTTTGACGAATCCTGGACAAAAAAGGTTCCAAGGCTAGATTAAAGAGGAACGGAGATAAGGGGCAACCCTGACGTACCCCTCTTTTTAACTCAAAATAGGGAGATGAAGTGCCATTCACAAAAACGGCTGCTCTTGGGTTAGAATATAGGATTGAAATCAAAGAAATAACTTTGGGGCCAAAACCGAACCATTTCAATGTGTGAAAGAGGTACGACCAATTTACTCGGTCAAACGCCTTCTCTGCATCCAATGCTATTGCGCCTAAAAAATGGGGTAAATGTGGTGTTTTTGATAAAATATCGAAGAACAATCTGGTATTATCAGAAAGGAGATGGCCCTTAACAAAACTAGACTGTTCTGCACCCAATAATTGGGGAAGGAATGATTCAAGACGAATAGCCAAGGCTTTAGAATTTTTTTTATAGTCAATATTGACAAGAGAAATGGGTCTATAGTTTTTACAATATTTCAAATCTTTCCCATCTTTAAGTATTAGACATATTAGAGCTTCTAAAAAGGAACCTGAGGATTTTCCGGATTGTGTAAAAAGATTTAAGAGGTTGAGTAGTTTGGGGAGTAGAATAGGAGCGAAGTGGGTAAAAAATTCAACTGTGAATCCATCAGGTCCCGGTGCCTTATCTTTCTTAAGTGATTGTAAAGCAGAAAGAAGTTCTTGTTGTGATAAATCAGCTTCTAAGGGAGTAAAATCTATTTGAGCGTTAAAAGATTTATGGATACCTGAGAGAAATTGTGTAATATCAGAATCAGAGGGTGTAATCTCAGTAGAGTATAGTGATTTATAAAAAAGAAGAAATTCATTTAATACTTCTGGATCTTTGGTATGCAATGTGTTATCTTCATCAAAAATAGCATCACTATCAAACTTATTATGATTAACTTTTAAGTAATTCGCCAAGAGTTTACCAGCCTAATTCTGACCACCATAGAACTTTGCGCTTGACTTCAGCAGGTATAACGAGGCATTGTCAGTTGATTCCTTTATTAAATTGTAATTTAGCCTTAATGAGTTGTGAGAGAGAGTTCTTGGATTTTGAGGAATAATAGTGTTCTAGCCTCTTTATCTCAGCCAAAAGGTCACCGGTAACTTTACGGGCATTTTTACGTTTCTTAGAGACAAAACCGATGATGAAGTTTCTAGCAGCTGCTTTAAATGCATCCCACACAACTGTAAAATGAAGGTTATCGGTTTGATTAAAAGAAAAATATTCATTGAAAAAGGAAACAAAAGAGGAGTGACATTTTTTATCAAGAAGAAGTGAGTTATTAAATCTCCATCTTTTAGGTAAGTTAGATTTTGAAGGTATATCCAATTGAATGGAAATAGGAGCATGATCTGAAATCAGAATAGAGCCAATATCAGCGCCTTTTAAAGTTTGGGAGACATTGTGTGAAACAAAAAAATAATCCAATCTGGATTGAGTTTGATGGGCTGGAGAAAAAAACGTAAACTCCTTAATGGTGGGGTTACAAATTCTCCAGGCATCAATGAGTTTATATTGTTGAATGGTTTGAATGAATAATTTGTGTGCTTTATGATGTTTAAAAGAAACCAGTGAACTTCGATCTGTGAAGGGATCCATCACCTGGTTGCAATCCCCAGTGAGGATAAAGTTGTCATCAATACCGGAGGAAATTTGCTGAGACAAAGAGGACCAAAACAGAGGATCTCCATTAGTGGGCGCATAAACATTAAACAAAGATATCGGGACCCCTCTCACTTGTATTTTGGTATATAACCATCTACCCTCCTCATCAGACTGTTGAGAAAGCAAATTAATATTTAACGATTTGTGACAAAGGGTGATAACTCCATTACGTTTACCATCACCTGGAGAGAAAAAGACATTCCCAACCCATCCTTTCCTCAACTTCAAGGATTCTGTAGCATTTAAATGAGACTCCTGCAAGCAAACAATATCTGCACCCAACTTGGATAAATGCGTTAATACACGTTGTCGTTTGATGGGAGAATTCAGACCTCTGACATTCCATGAAATGATTCTCAAGGACATAGACGCAACAGTAAAATAACAAGAAAAAGAACGCCCACCAAGACCTTCAAAGCACAAAAGGTAAAATTGATAACATTCCAACTATGAGAGCATAAATTGTAATGATGAAGAAAAATTGAAAACAATAGATAAAAAAGTAAGATATAAAAAAGAAACCAAGAAAAATAGGAAGGAAAAAGCTTAGGTAAAAAAGTGGAATACGACAAAAAGAAGGAGAAAGGGAAAAAAGGAGAGGAAAAAAGGTCGTGAAGGCAGGAAAAACAATAGAGAAAGTGCACATAGGAGGAACAATAAGAAAGGAAAAAAGAGCAAAGTAGAAATGCATGTGAGAACAAGTCATTGAGCCAGAAGCAGAAGGAAAAGAAAAAAAGAGAAAAGTGATACAGGCAAAGAGAACAAAAAGAAAAGAAAGAAGGAAGGAAGAAAGAGAACAACAGTAAAAAAGATACAACATACCTATTCTAAAAGACACCACAAAGGAGTGGGGGAGGTGAAGCCACGAATGACGAATGGCGCATCCAGACCCAACGAAACGGGGGACGAGAACAAACCACAGGAATTCATATAGGGTGAGGGAACAAAGCAAATATGGATCTCAAGGAACCTGTAAGTAGGGGGGTGAGAGAAAAAAGACAAAAATATTTATCATAACAAGAAAACAGAACAAACAAAATATGACGACAGAACGAGCCAATACTATATATTGAAATGTTAAACATTAAAACCTAGAAATAATGAAACCAGAAAGAGAAACCAACGCATTATATAGAGGAACGAGTTTAAACAATGCGGGAGGAAGAAGCTCCAGACAAGTCGATAGTCAGTTTTACTAAAATTGATGAAACTTTGCAATTTGACAGGATCCTCAAAGGTTGTCGTCTTGTTATTATAAGTAACCTTGAAAAGGCAGGGGTGAAAAAGGCCATATCTAGCCCCCATATCGCGCAGAGCAGGTCTCATGTTCAAGAATTCCTTGCGCCTATCTGCTGTGGACTTGGCATAATCTTGGGCAAAAAGCAATGTAGAACCAGACCAAGAAATACGTTGAATAGATTTAGCCGCTGACAACCCCTGAGAAGATCCGTGTACTCTAGGAAATACATGATGACCCCCCTCGGTCTCCGAGAAGAGGAGGCATCCATGCGTTGATGACCTAGTCTATGAGCACGTTGGATATTGAGTGCAGTACCTTCAGGTAAATGTAACAACTTAGGAAGAAAAGATTTGAAAAAAGATAAGGGGTCTGACCCCTCTGAGCCCTCCGGTAGACCGTAAATGCGAAGATTATTTCTTCTGTTTCTGTTTTCCAAATCTTCTACCTGTCGCTGCAGCGATGTAATTTGAGATTGAAGAATAGTAACCTTCTCCTGTGTGTGAGTGAAGGAAGATGCACTCTGCTCCACAGTAGTGAGTCGTTCATTCATCTGAGACCAATTCTCTGTTAAGAATTGCAATTTGGCAGAAGTGTCTTCCATGAAAGGGCGAAGTGCCCTTATCTCATCCAGTAATACTTCCAAAGATACAGGTGAGAAGCTTTTGAAGGAGAAGGTGGGTCTTTTTTCAGCCTTTTGGTAGTGACTTTGCCAGCTGTAGAAGCACCTGCGTTGAAAGAGGAGGGAGTCTTGGAAACAGTTGCCAGCGAGTCTTCCATCTTGGAGAATTCTGAGAAATTTTTTGAGTTTTTCATAAACGTATGTGTGGTACGTGGCGCAGAGGCACTCAAATTTTTCAGTCTTCCCATAAGAGAAAGAAGCGTTGAGAGACGTTGAGGCAGAGTATTTCAATAAACCAGTAAAACCAGAATCACACTTTGTGAGGAAAAATTGATGCGTGAAAAGTAGTAGAAGTCCGTTCCAACAACGTAAACAGTGGAAGAGTGACAGGAAGTGAGGATGAATCTGTAGATAAGCTGACCCAATTGCTTCCAACACTGAGAAAATTAAAGCAGGGACTCTTCTTATTGATGAGCGCCGCTATTTAAATTATATCAGCTTGTAGTAAACAACTTCTTGCTGATAAGATGCGTAATGTTGTCTGACAACTGCACTGAAAACTTCACTGCGTATACTTTCTATTTATCAAAGTAACAAGAACCTGCAGTGAAACTGGAAACACAACAACTGCGCATGCTATGTCTCAGGCTTTCACCAAAACCATTATTCCTTTTAGGCACAGCAACAAGAATGTGAAGAAGAAAAAAAAAGCAATGTCCAACTAAAATGCGCCTCAAGAAACAGTCTCCAAGCCCAAAGGGTTTAAGAAATCCGGTTTCTGTTGCAGTTCACCAATTAGAACACATTTTGACAGGAAAAGGATGAAAAATTGCGGCAATATAAGCAAAGGTCATAGGTAAATAATGGTCACCTGGCGTTCTTTCAAGTATTTAGACTTCATTTTAGAGGGTATTTCAGGTGCCAATACAGTGGAGGTGCCATGAGTAGAAACGCGCCATGAAGCTGCCCCCAAGCGTCTCCTCACAAGTGAAGCGGTGAATCCAAGATGGCGGTCGCGCTCAGCATTTATGAAGCGCTGAGCGCAACACGCTGAATTCACCTTGAATTAGGGAATGAGGAGACCCAAAAAACACACTGCTCGGGTCAGTACATCCTCAGACGGCAAATACCGCTCACTAGCCTCTGTCTGCGGGCCGTAGAAGGTGGAAGTCTCGGCCCGTTCCGCGGAGCCTCACAGAGACGCCGCCATTCGTATCGGGCATCAAGCCACGCACCCCTACCTAGTGCATTTCTAATGCTTGTTTTATTTAAATCTCGATCTTGTAATTTCCACAAAAGGTAGTCCGTGCTGGGAAGAACACAAAGAACAACTGCTGATATTGCAATAGCAGTGATCACAAAGAGCTTGTGTTGAATGAATGCTTATTGCGTATAGTGTTTATAGTTTTGTAAGACTGTGTGGGGGAGGTGTGTGGTAGTGCACTTCCTATGATCTTAATTAGGTGTGGACGTGCCCAAGCTACACAATGCAGGCACACAATTGTTCATTCTATCACTTTATTACATTACAGGGGCATAATTGCTTTGTTCTACTTAATACGTGACACTTTGAGAGACACTTTATGTTAAGGCGTGAAATGTCACGCACGCTAAAACCATGAGAATGTCACACATAAGCAAACTGAAAACTTGGCAGCTATGTTTCCTTCGTCTTCATTGTTTGATTTTGCTCGCGAGAAAGTGTCACTCAGTCGTTTTATGTCACAAATTATGAAAATGTCACACATAAGCAATCTGAAACCTTGGCAGCTATGTCTAAGTAGGGTCGCTGCAAGTATTTTTGGTATCCTAGGCAAGATGGCATATTGCGCCTCCTGCTGATGGGCCATAGGGCAGCCCCCTAGTATTGTCTTGCTGTAGCACTAGCCCTGATTTTCAGATTTGAAGGGCAGGATCATCCTGACCCGCTCACACCTGGAATGCCACAGATACGTTGTACAGTAGGCCTTGACTGTGAAGGCAGTGGCCCCCTACTGCAAGGACTTTCACTTTGTTTGTCAAAATGTGGTGGAGGGGGAGCTTGAAAACCAGCACTAGGGATTTTGCAAGGGTACAGACATGTTAAAGTAAAATCTTTGCACTGGAAGAAGAGTTCCCGTCTAAATTAAATTACATGTTTTAAGCCAAATGTTTAATCCGTGTATTATGATAAAATATGTTTGCCGAGGCGCGCCAGTAAATCCTTTATATAGCAGCATCATAAACTATTGCTATATTTGGGAAAAGTAAACCCGCTCTTTTTAACCCCTGTCTTCTAGATGACTTTGGGAATCTGCTGCTTGCTGAAGCCTTGCTGGAGCAGTGTTTAAAGGGAAACGTCGCCAAGCTGAAGGACTGTATCCCACTAATGGAAAAGCATGAGCCAAAAATGAGACAAGCCAAAAAATATCTGACCAATATTCTAAACAGAGGGAAATTGACGGTAAGTGCCGGGTGTCAGCAGCAGACAAACAACGTCACTGGAGCGGCGCTGCCATTGCATGCTTCACGCGGGACATCTTTCTGCCGCGCGCGCTCCTCCCTAGAATGCGCGTCTGCTTACTATCTTCCGGTGTCAGTTCCAGGTTTATTGTTAAGAATGATAATACGGTGAGTTTGTGTCGTGCTGACATTTTAAGCCCCGTGAAGAGCTTGTTTCAAAAGCAACAAGCACTGCCTCCTCCTGCCGCTCTGCGATGCACACAGCTGGCTTACCGCCATGGCCAGAGGGTTGTTTATATATCACGCCTCTGACTCAGCAGGGAATAAGCAACTACACGTCAAGCTTCCTTCAACTCCCTACAACATACACAAGCACATCACCGTCATTCATGGAACACACGAATCATCTCTTCATTCACGCCATCCCTTCTACTCCCTCTTACACACTATGCATCGTTGCAGGCTTTCTTTCCCTCACAGCGGCAAGAGCAGCGCCCCCTTCCCTGGTGGTTTATGTTTTGAAGTGGTCCACACCTTCTCTGTGTGGGTAGATAGCGCTTCTATGAGCTTTGTTAAGCTGGTGTGTGTTCCACGCCCAATATAGCGGTCCACCTGAGGATAACCAGAGTCGCAGGCTGCTGAAGTTTGCATGACTGTTGGTCGTTGTGAGGAGCAGGGCCCATCATTGGACTTTGGAACTTAGTTCCAATATTTTGGCAAGCAGTGCACACCCCTACAGCAGGGTATGTAAGGGAACACAGCCTTGCGCGCAGTGTTTTGGAACAGGCATGTCCACACTTCCTTTGGGGAATCCCTGTTGGGACGATTAGTTTGGGCCTAGAGTGTAATATAAATACATTGCATTGTGTTATGTTATGTGTTATGTTTTACATTTTGCATTGCATTGGATTGGAACGTGCTGTAGCGGGGGAGATATTAGCACAACCTTCCTCCAAGGCTTGGCGCATGCGGTTAAAGATGTGTGGTAGGCTAGACTGGAAAAGGTTAAGAACAGGGTGCAGGATATGCCGGCATGAGGAACGGGACACATGGGCTTTGAGCAGGCACTGCTATATGTGAAGTCCAGAATCCCCTCTGACTGCCGCTCGGTAGTCCTTAGGTTTGGGCAGGCTCTCTTTTACTTTTTAGCTCTTTTGTTGTGTGGAAACCTTCTAATTCCCTCATTGTTGCATGCAGTCCTACTTGCCTAAAGTTTTTCTTTAGTGGTCCTTCAAGTTAGTGATGGCTTTATTGCAATTATTTCACAGATTATTCCAGCCTGGGAAGCAGTTGTGGCTGGCATGGCTTGCGGGTGGCGGGGTGGGCGTGGGTGGCGGGTGTTGCGCAGGGTATTGGGGGGGATCGGAATAAAAAAATAATAATTACCTTAAGGCCGGGTCCCGCGTCTTCTCTGCCTGCTTCCTGTTCCTGTCAGAGGCAGGAGAGCAAGAGCAGACAGGCTCCATCCCCTAAGCCAATCACAACGCTGCAATGCAGACCAAACAGTCATTGCGTACTTAGGAGTGGGCAAACCACTCCTCCCTTGCCCTGCTTGGAGAGCAGAGCAGCCCCGCCCACCCGCCCGCCGCAAAGCTGCAGGACAGGAAACATTGTTTCCTTGTTTTACTGAATCAAGCTCCAGGGTTGGAAGCTTGTTTAAAAAATACAAAATAATGCCAAGCGGACCAAAGAAACGATGGACCTGGTTTGCATTCAGTTGTGCCCTCAGTACCTCATGGAGTTTACAAGAAATCTCTAAATGTGGCAGGCAGTCCTCTACTGACCTGACACACTAGAGCAAACGTCTTCAAACTGGGGTGGATGGGCCCCACTAGGGGGCCTCAAGTGATCCCAGGTTCTGGTCGGTAGAAGCCATTATGCTGATAACCTTGCTTTGTTTTAAGTGTAAAAAGTGATGGCTCTGTAATGTGCCATCACTAACATCATTTGTCATTTATATCCTAGCTGGGAGATGGTGTCAAAAGGGTGGGGACTCCAAATATTTTTCAGAACCCCACCCCCATTTATTATAATCACACTGTGGATGCTTAACTGCAATGTTTAAATAAGTATAGACATACAGAAACATTGCCAATTTAATAGAAACATTCTGAGGGGGTCCCGATTATTATATATTTTTTTCCCCTGGAGGCACGGCATTAACATGTTTGAAGACCACTACACTAGAGGGTTCCCCAGTTGGCTCTAAATAATCCCCTTGTTGCTGTGTATGAGCCTTGGTGACTTAAGGGAGGGGAATTAAAGAGAGTGACTAAAAACACACAGAACGGATGACTGCTGCTTAATGCGCATGCACTCCCAAAGGGATACCTTTGAAGCATTTTGAGAAGTGGTGATCCCTTCTGCTTGAGAGAAGCTTGAATTGTGATCCGCTAGTTGGAGGTTAACACACAAAGTTCTTTCCGTACTTTTTGTTTGTTTAAGGAGCAGAGAATCCAGCAAAGACATAGCAGCCATCCTTTGGATATTTTGTTTGCAGAATATGAAGACGGTAACGTTTATTTGTATTTTGACTTGATAATGAGTGGAGCCGGTTAAGGACCCAAATATTCCTGAACACCAACTCACAAGCAGCCAAAATCAATTATTTGCTCAACCTTCAAAGTATGACAGAGTAGGTCCCACTGGCGTAGCAAGGGGGGGGGGGCGGAGGGGGCGGTACGAGTTTCGGGGGCGGCTAAATTAATCGCCAGCACCCCCCCCCCCCGCTCTTCAGCGCTCGGCGGCGGCGGCAAAAGGCAGGGACCGCCTTGGGCGGCAGAGTCCCTAGCTACGCCACTGGTAGGTCCTGCAAAGATTCAAACCCGTGATCTGCTTTCGTCACACAGACCTCTGTGTGTTAAACCACCCAGCTACTTTACTTATGATTGGAACTTGTGACCTGCAAATTACAGGTATGCTTGTGCAGGAGATAAGTAACCCCCTGCAATGAAATTCATTTAACGAAACCGATCTTTCACTGGACACATAAAACACTGAGCCATTTAACTCTGGTGTGAAAATGTGATCTGCAGATCTCACTTTCTCTTTTTCCCCAAGCACACAAACACCCGCACATTCTTACTTTTTCTCTCTCATTCATAAGCTCTGCTGGGCAATCAGGAATAGACAGGCAGGTTGACGATGGTACTAAACAATAGATAAATCTCAAATTTTTTACACATTCTGTATTTAAATTACAATCCACAAATAATTGAGTAAGGTAAAACGTATATAAAAATGAATGGCAATGCAGCGTTTGCAATATGCTGAGGTATTAGGAATTTGTGGTAGTAAAAACGATCCACAAGTAGTATTTATGAAGAAGCTTTAATGGAGCATCCACTCATCCTTTAACTCCACAAGCAACTGCTGTTTCCAACATATCGAATTTAGAACATGACTTTAAGCTAAACACCATGACCTAACAAAGCTAGCTGCCAAGCTAGACTGTACACTACAGTGCACACAATCTGTACAGAATTGTTGGATTTAACATTATTCTACCTACCTTCCATCCTTATAAACAAAAACAAAACAAAAAATAAATAAGATAATGAATGCTAAAAATAAAATACAATAAACCTGCATAGTTGTTTACCTAAAACATTTGAAAATGTTTTATTGTATTATCTCTTTCTTATTTGCAATCTAGAACCATGTGATAACCTATCTAAAGTGTGACTTGGTGTTTCAGCCTTTTTTAACTTCCACTGTATCGCTGGCAAAATCAGGACTATTGTAATCATTACACTCGTATAGCATCCTTCACTTTGGCTAACCTGGATAAACTCCACCAAGAACAATTACTTAAACATGCAGATGTTTTCCCAGTTTCAACTTTGAATACCCCAGAAAACTTGGAATGTCCTTTCTTCACATGTATCAATTGCTTAATTTTTACTTTATTACCTACACTCAACAGATTTTGTTTGCATACCTTCCCATTCACCATATTCTTTTCCTTTTTCATACAATTTGCCCATCCTATACATCTTTTTAAAATCAACCATCGTCTCTTTGGGCTTTAACCACATGGAATTCAACTCCTGTCTTTGTTTCCTTTCCTTAAGCAATAGAAACTGTGAAAATCTGGTTGTACAATGTGGTGTACAATGATAAGACCAAATGAGATCCGCTACATGTGTTTTTTAACATCAATGCATGCTTTCAGAGCCAATTGAATACCTTCAACTAAAGTTTTATTGAATCTTTCAACTAAACCATTCATATTTAGTGAATATAACGCCATCTTCACATGTAGAATGTTAGCTTTTCTAAGAAATCATGTGAACAAACTGACCGTAAATTGTGTGCCATTATCTGACACTATGTACTGGGTAAACCTTCCCTCCTGAACAACTCCTGTAAAAATTCAATGATGGTAACAGAATCAACTCGCAGAAACCCATTTCACCTCCACCCATTTTGAAAAATAATCAGTCACCACCACAATAAAATCTTTGCCATTCAAAATTCATTCATAAGGGCCTAGCGCATCAATAGCCAACTTTTTCCATGGCTTTTCTCAAACAGAAAAATGTAAATGGGTGATTTGTTGTGTTTTAAGCAGTTTGTCTGAATCTGCACACACTGAACAGTCCTTTACAAAACCTAAAATATCACTATCCATATACGGCCACCAAAACTGATACCTTACTTTTTGACAGTATTGGTTTTCCCTAGACGTCCCAAATGAGCAACAGACATCAACTTTTTAGGAGGAACAAATATTTCACCTTTCAACACAGCATCATTTGCTGGAGATAGATCCTGTCTGACTTTCCAATAAACACTGAATTCTTTAGGTAGATGTTTCTCTAACGGCCACCCTTTAACAATATAATCTTTCAATAATTTCATAGTCTCATCATCCGATGTAGCTTTCATCCATTCTTCTTTGGATCTTACTTGTCCCATGGAAAGTACAACATCTTCCACCGTGGCTACCACACACTCCTCGTGTGCAACCAATTCATCATCAGGTACAACATTACCAGCCAATCTGGACAAACTATCCGCACAAACATTCTGTACTCCAGGTATATACACTACTGTGAAATTATATTCATGCAATTTCGCCAGAAACCTTATCAACCTAGAGGACACTTTTCCCACTCCATTCTTAAACAATAATGATATTAAAGGTTTGTGATCCGTTTTATGTTTAAAGGGTTACCCCATAAATACATCTTGAAATGCTCAACTGCCCATGCACCCCCCCAGAGCTTCTCTCTCTCTATAGTAGAGTATTTTGTTTTGGTAAAAGTAAGTGGTCTTCGGGGGGGCGTGGCTTGGACGGCAGAGCTAATGGCTGCCTGATCCCGTCGTTCGGCGTGAGGAGGGGATATTTCTCCGCCGTTCTGGAGCATCAGCATGTGACTTAAGAAAGTGAGGCATGCTATCCCTCCGTTAAGGAAAGCGGAGCAAGGTGTGCCGTTTGGACGAAGTGGACAGCGTCTCCTTTGCCTGATATCCTGATATTCAGATTTGAAGATTGGCGAATAGCAGCGGCTCCTGCTCCACAAAATGGCGACGACCGCAACTCGGCTGAGGGGCTGGTGAAGTTACTACGCTATCGTCTCAGCTGCAAGCGAGACCAACGGATACTTAGAATTCGCCTTAACCCCGTGTACAGTGAGCCTGAAGGTGTGTTACATGCTGTATGATTCTCTTTTGCTGGCACGGCGATTACTGCCATAGAACGTCAAACGTGTGCTGCCTGATCCCAAAATGGCGCTTCATCGCTCGTTAGCGCCCGCGGCGATTTTAACCTCCTAAGGTGCTGTTGTGCAGGCTGCAGGGGCTGTTAACTCAATATACTTTTGTCCACCTGGTGATGCCCTTACCCTGACAGTGAGGATGTTGTTTTCTGGCAGGGTGAGGTGATCTCTGCCTCAGCAGGTTGTGCCTGACCTTAAAATGGCGGAACCGCTGCCATAAATCGAGAATAAGGAGCGTGTCTGTGTCTTCACGCCCGATCTACTGCACCGCAAATTCACCGCCAACTCCATCCCTGAGGCAGTGCTGCGCTTGGGAGGGTAGAAATTACCCTGCTGCTCACTCTCTCACTACGCCTGCGGTGCATGCTGTTTCTTGGATGGCTAGATGTCCACATGAGAGGTGAGCGGTTTCCTTCGCGCTGCTGCCATCTGTACCATCTTTACCATTAGTTCCAATACTACCTTACGCTAACACGTTGTCAATACCTACCTATCAAGACCCGCCGCTACCCATCCAATAAGGCAGGCCAATATGATCCTCTGTCCGGGTGGTGACCGCATGGGGGGATAGCAAGTCCTTCCTGCTGATGCTTTGGTGGCTCCTGTTCTGTACACAGCTTCTCCTTCCAATTTTGCCAATTTTACCATTTTCGCCAGCACTGCCACCACAGCTGCCTCTACTAGCCGAATTACATCTGTCAGTATCTATCACTACCTGAGGTCCTTACCGGCCATTCGTTCCGTTTCCAGCCTAGCCATAGCCTTTTGACCAGTGTTGACACCGATTCTCAATGCCCGGGGGTTATCTGTTGATCTAGTGAACACTGGTGTTCGCCCATTTACCGCCAAACTAGGTCAATACCCCTCTGCTGCAAGATGGCGGATAAAGAGCCCAGGGCACAATATAAAAAATCTAAGGCTGAACCGACGCTCTCTGACTCACCGATCAAAGCCAAATCGGACATCAATAGCACTATGGACATGATTCTGAAGAAATTAGCCGAAGTCCATGACCTGGCGAAATCAACAAAACAGAATACTGACTCTATGCAACTGGAACTCACCGCCATACGGGCAGACATGAGCACAATTAACTCAAAAGTTAATGACGCAGAGCAAAGAATAAGCGATATGGAGGACGTCGCTTCGCAGGCCGGTAAGGAAATAAGGTACCTTCTGGACACTACCAGGGACCTCAGAAGACACGCGGCTGAGTTGGAGGACCGTAACAGAAGAGGCAACATTCGAATTTTTGGGATTCCGGAGGGCTCGGAGGATTCCGCAGGGCCTTGCCTGGCATTTCTGGAAGCCTGGATTCCCATGGTCACAGGTATAAAATTTCATCAAAGCTTGGAATTGGACCGGGCACACAGAATCCCTATGTTTAACTCTTCAACTAGGAAAATGTCTCGCCCCATCATCTGTAAACCATTGTGATACCAACACACGGAAGCCATTCTTAACTTCGCCAGGAAAAATCACCAGGTCTCCTGGGAAGGTCAAAAAATAACCTTTTCGCAGGATTATTCAAAAACCACCGTGGACACGAGGAAGGGATTCCTCTTACTAAGAAACAAGTTGAGAGATAAGAACATTCAATTTTCTTTCGCAGGTCCCGCAAAGTTCAGAATCTTTGAAAATGGCAAGCCACATTTCTTCACGAATCCAAAGGACCTGGCTAAGTACTTGGAAGCATCATCAACCCAAGAAATGGAACTATCCTCAGCAGCCTCGAATAAAAGGAAGACTTGATATCCTTTAGGTCTAGTAAATGTTTCAGGATGTGACTCAGTTATGTCAACATCTATGTGGGTGTTTTGATGTTACCCTTGCTTACTATACTTGCTTAAGTGCTAATTAATGTATACTGTCAATTTGACGATGCATATTTTCTTGTGTGAGATATTCATCTGAAGTTCTTTTTTCAGACGTCAACGTTTAACTCCATATTCCTTGCTTTTCATAGTACTTCGGTGCTTAGTCTCATGGCGATTTAAGCCGTTTTACTTTAGTTTGGAAACAGGTAATATTCTTTGTTTGGCACAGTAGTGAGTCTGGTCTTACTACAGTTCCTGTTGCTACTAGAATGGAATGCAGTTTATTTGAATTAGTTACGAAGGTACTACTGGCCCTTGATGTAATGACCAGTACTTATGTTAGTTGAGGAAGCTGTTACCTATTGATTATAAATTGCAACGGTTAAGGAGGTGCATGTTTTATTTTTGCGATACTCCAGATTACTAAGATCCATGTTAATACCCTCTATGCTGCCAGATCGACGCTCCTGTCGTCGCAGCTCCTACATTCGAGTCTTTCAGGTAGGGGTGGGAGGGTGGGGTGGGGGGTAGAGGGATTGTGGGTAAAATTTCACTTGCTTGTTTTTGTTTTTCTGTATGTTTTCTTGATCTTTTTTCCTTATTATCTTGAGTTGACAGGTATGCATTACTCTACTTATGGTAGCAGGACATCAGTATTATGAAGGTTTAGTATGAGACTCCATTACCGGCACAATACCCAGATAGAACAACACGTACCAAACGGTGGAGAGTTGACAGGGGCTCACAGATATCTTATGAGGGCATTTAATATCGCCAACACTGACTTAATTGATGCCTCAAGTTAGATGTAATAATATTGCGGAAGACCTTAATGTTGTTTCCTTAAATGTAAAGGGGCTTAACCACCCAGTCAAACGCAGAAAAATCTTTGATTACTAAGCTAAAACGAAAGGCGATATCATACTTCTACAGGAAACAAAACTATCCGAGGAGGATGCTGCCTTTCTCAAATACAACTGGATCTCACCCGTCTCATGCTCGCCGGCGGACCATAAAAAAAGAGTTCTTACCCTTATAGCTAGGAAATCTAATATCTCCATTGAATCACAATCACATGATGATGATGGAAGGGTGGTAGTTACACATCTGAGAAAGGGTGATGATTCAATTCATGTTCTCAATGTATACGGCCCTAATGCCGATGAACCCAACTTCTGGGAAAACATTTCAAAAACCATAGAAAATTTTCCCCAAGATGACCTTATTATAGTGGGTGGCGACTTCAACTTGCCTCTAGATCCTATAATTGACCGCCAATCCAAGTGCAAATACCAAATCACTCGATCTCACGACATTGTTCAAAAAATTTGCTCTAAGTTCAATCTTAAGGATACCTGGCGCCTTCAACACCCGGACTCTCGAGACTATATGTTTTACTCGGCCCCACACAACTCCTATACTAGGATAGATTACATATTAATATCTGGTTCCTTCACTCACCTAATTGACCAAACAGACATTGCACCCATACTAGTGTCAGACCACTCCTGCATTAACACCAAACTAGCTGGTACCCATACAACGCCTCCTACTAAAAGATGGCGTTTTAATGAAGATGTTCTTTCCGACCCGGAAGACAAAAAGAAAATTGACGACGCAATCCGGGACTATATTAAACACAATGATCTCCCTGAGACTGACGTTTTCACCCTCTGGGATGCGCTGAAGGCAACCATTAGAGGTGTCCTCATTGGTGTTAAAGCGAAGATTAATAAAAAACTAAATTCTGAATTAATTGGTTTAGAACGGGAAATTAAGCTCCTAGAGACCTCACATGCCCAGGCGTTGGATAACAACAATATCCTTAACCAATTGGTACAGAAAAAATATGAATATAATAAAATTGTAAGCAATCGGGCGGGTGTGTGGATCAATAAGTTTAAGGCCCTTAAACTGTGTGAAGCCAATAGAGCAGGCAAACTATTGGCTTCCTACCTTAAACATAAACAGAGACAACATACCATCTCTTCAATAAAAGATTCCAACAATAATACACAGACCAAACAAAAAGAGATTTTGAATGCCTTTAAATCCTTCTATGAAGATTTGTATAAGAGCAAACAAACCCTCCATTCGGAAGAATGCGTTAAATACTTAGATACATTGAATCTCCCTCGGTTGTCGGATGCAGACAGCTTAGCACTAGGGAAACCCATCTCTGAGATGGAACTAACCAATTCTATCAAGTCCTTGAAAAGTAATAAAGCTCCGGGTCCGGATGGCTTCTCAGCGACCTTCTACAAGACATTTGGAGGGTCAATTCAACCAACCATGTTAAAAGTCTTCAACACTATAGTCCGGGAAGGTCATACATCCAATTCAATGAAAGAAGCCAACATTATAGTTATACCCAAGGAGGGGAAGGATCCTCTTTTACCAAAAAATTATAGGCCGATATCTCTGATCAACGTAGATTGCAAGATCTATGCAAAAATACTTGCCACTAGACTAAACGTGGTTCTTCCACAGCTGATAAGTAACTCACAAGTTGGATTCCTTAAAAATAGAATGTCCAATGACAACACCCGCTTGTTATGCCATGTTCTAGAACAAGCAAAGCTGAAGCCAGAACCGACTATCGCAATCACACTAGACACTGAGAAGGCTTTTGACAGAGTATCGTGGCCATACTTAAATCATTGCATGCAATCCTTCAATCTAGGTGAATCATATATTAACATGGTCATGGCTATGTACTCAACGCCTACTGCCCGTATTGCGATTAATGGGTCTCTCTCGGAAGCCTTCACCCTTGAACAAGGTACGAGACAGGGTTGCCCTCTTTCTCCATCACTATTTCTATTAGCCCTTGAGCCCTTAATACAGGACATTAAAAGAGTTAGAGATTAAAGGAGTACGTTTTAAATACACTCTCGTTAAATTAGCCGCCTATGCGGACGATATACTTATAGTTACGAAGGACCCCGGCCCTTCAATTGGTGCCTTGATGTTAACTATAGAGAAGTACTCGACTCATTCGGGATACAAATTAAATAGGGATAAATCAGAAGTTAAGGCCCTAAATGTCCATTGCACTAGGGAGGTATTGGGAGACTCGGGCCTTGCGTGGCAACCTGGATACATTAAATATCTGGGTATTGAGTTTGGTAGTGATATTATTGATACACTACAACAAAACGAATCCTCCACACTGGGGAAGATTAAAACCCTCTTAGACGCATGGTCACCAAAATTTATTACGTGGTGGGGCAGAATTGAGACCATCAAGATGATGATCACGCCCTTAGTGAATTATTTAATCACCATGCTCCCTCTTTTATTAACCAATGATTTTCATCGCAAGCTGGATGTCCTTGAATCTAAATTTTTATGGCAGGGCAAAAAGGCCAGAATTGGTCTAAAAAAACTAAGACTGGATAAATCTCTTGGCGGAGTTAATTTAGCCGGCTTCAAAATTTATCAAACAGCCTTCTTAGCAAAACAAGGCTCGTACTGGGTCTTACCCCCCGTTAATTATTCTCCAGTTTGGCTGGAGGTTGAAAAATCTTTACTTAATAACCTTGACCCAGTAGCCCTGCTTACTTCCAATCATATGAATATTAGCTGCTCCAAATCTATATTTTAAAACACAAAAGCAGCTCTACTGAAATTGGATAAGAAATTAGACATCAGTATGAGACACTCTAAATCCGAATCGCTATGGGACAATCACAATATATTATATAAAGGGAAAACAATACATTATGATGTTTGGATTGATAGAGGGATCTTTTTTCCCTATCAACTGGAAAACTCAGCGTTCCCTATCACTTTTAAAGATCTTCAAACTAAATATAATTTGGACAATCTAGAATTCTATAATTTTCTAAAAGTTAAGGCAGCACTGACGAAGGCTAAACTTCATACCTCAACCCCCTCCTTACCAAATTACACAAAAAGCAGCAGAAATGCCTCTAACGACATGCACATCTAACACATTGTGTTTGTCGGAAAATACCATCAAAAGAAGAGAATAATAAGTAACTTGTGGTGCTCTCAAAGCAAACAACCTCTCTCCGCCGGTGAGAGGCTAAATACAAAACTTTAGATCGAGCAAACAGCCCATCCGAAGTTTATACACCATAACACACACAATGCTGAGGCACACCCAGAAGTCCAAATGTTATTCAAATAATTTGTGTTAGCCCAAAGTATTTCAAAGGAAGTCCATAAATAAGCTCTCCTGTATTTCTTGTAAATTCTTTATTCCATTTTCAAAAACACGGTTTCTCAACAAAAAGCAGCCGACACGTGTTTCGTCCAAACGGACTTTCTCAAGGCTAAATTCAATGGTAAGGATTCCCAGAATTTGATAGAAAATCCTTTCTACAGTAAGGTCTGTTAGCTTCCGTTGTATAGCCGAATTTACCTGTAACGGGAGAAATCAGTAGACCTCCCCACCGGCATTTAACGTGTATTCGAACAGGTCTTGATAAACTGAGCCAAATCTATTCAGAAGTGCACGATGCAAGCGTCTTCTAATAGGTCCAAATGCGGTCTGAGCAAACTTTGTTATGAAGATTAATAAAATAGGTCATCAGGTCTCTTGGATTTATAAACTAATTCGCCCAAAGAACTCAGCCCTTAATAAGAATCTTACATCCTTCTGGGAATCACATTCCTCTACCCCGCTCTCTGAAGCCGATAGTACTGCAGATATTTTATTTCTGAAGGCAGAACACCATATTTGCAACCAATCACAGACAAAATTCTGGCTCTTCACAAGGCGTACTGGACGCCGGCCCGCTTACACTTGCATAATATATGAGATGATCCTAGTTGCTGGAATTGCAATGAGGAAAAGGGAGACTTGGCTCACCTGCTTCTGCACTGTAAATGTGTTGCGTCATATTGGGACAAGGTATTTGACTTTATATTCAAACTATTTTCTTGTACCCTTAAGAAAACTATCCACTCTGATAACTGGCTTTAGACGTGTACATACACTAAACAATGATGATAAAGCCCTACTAGACCTTATACTTACAGCCGCTGTTAAAATCATCCTCAATAATTGGAAAGACACACAAAAAGCGATGTTTAAGTGCTGGTTGAACTGGATCTCTCACCTTAGGGGTGCTGACAATATTGCTCTCCAAAACTCCCCATGGAAAACCACCACTAGACATGTGGGATAGCCTAGATACATATTTCAGTTCGCATAAACCTCCATGATCCACTAGTGTCAATATGTTCTTATGGCCCCTTCCTCTTGTTGTTCTCATGGGTTACCTGTTTTGACCGTGGTCTTGTTGTTCTCATGTGCTACCTGTTTTGACCGTTTATCAATGCTATCGGATTACTCACTGCACAACTTTGATTTTCTGTATTTTTAGCGATTTGTATGAAGTAGTACTGATGGTCCAATATCTATCACCCCAATGTGCATTATTGTGTATCTCTCTGCATAATGTACTGAATTATTGATACCATGCTATTTATCATAGACCACTGTAACTTTTATTTTCTATTTCTGAATTCTGTTTATTTCTGTTTCTTTTTTCTTCTTTTTTTAAAAAACAACCAATATTAAATTATTTGAAATCGAAATTAAGTGGTCTTGACACAAAGGCAATTGTATTCTCAATACCTCCTCTCAACTGACTCAACACACCTCCTAGTCCTGTAGCACTGGCATCAACTGTAACTATATTAGTTTCAGTCTGTGAGAATGCAGTTAATGGTTTGCATCTATAATGGCTTCTTTAACTACTTTAAACGCCACTGTATGTTCATTGGCCCATTGAAACTTAACTCCTTTTTTAATAGCAACCTCCAAGGAAGTACCATATCTGCAAACTTACTCACAAACCTTGAATAATATTCACAAAGCCCCAAAAATGACTTAAGCTGAACTTTAGTATAAAGCTCTGCCATATTTCTAATGGAATCAAGCAAATCCTTTTTTGGAGCAATGCCTGACCCACTAATTCGATGTCCTAAATATTCCACCTCTGTAGCAAAAAACTCACACTTATCCAGTCTAACCGTCATTCCCTTTTCATTCAACATAGCCAAAACTTTACCCATCGTCTCACGATGTTTGTCAGCAGATTCAGAATATACTAAAATATCATCCTGGAATGCCACCACCCCATCGGTATCTCCAAAAAGACAATTCATCAATTTTTGGAAAACCGATGCAGCGGATGACAATCCAAAAGGCTCCTGACGTACCTAAATGTACCTTCTGGTGTTATAAATGTTGTAATGTGTAGTGACTCCTCTGTTAATTCAATCTGATTGAATGCCGCTTTCAAATCTATCGTAGTAAAATATTTAGCCCCATCCAGTTTCGCCAATAATTCTTGCAGCTTAGATAAAGAATGACACTCTACAACAGTTTGTTTATTGACTGATCTAAGTTCGACACACATTCTGAGTTCCCCATTTTTCTTTTTGACCAAAGCAATGGGAGAAACCCATTCCGAAGCATCCACCTGTTAAATCACACCCTCTTCACATAACTTCTTTATCACATCTGACAATTCTCGTCTGACAGATAGTGGAACATGTCTCAATTTGTGTTTAGTCGGTACTAAATTTTTTACTTTAGTTGGATTTTATGAGAAAATCCCTTCACTTTCCCAAGTTCCTTTCTAAATACATCCTTATATTTATCAAGGAATACCTCCACATTCTTATCTCCAACTGTACCATCTTGCACAGGTAACATCTCCTACCATACAAACTTGTACCTTTGCGTTACGATTCAACATGTTAAATATACCTTGATGTTTCCATCCCAGAACTTGTAACCCATCCACAGCAACATATACTTTGCCAATAATAGTTTTGTGCTTGAACGAAATATCTGCAATAAAATATCCTAGCATGTTAATTTCTTTTCCTCCAAAACCAAATACTCTTACATCATTAGGTTGCAATATTCTATTCTCCCAATTTTTGTTGAAAAATGAATATGAAATTATAGTATATAGGGATCCAAAATCCGCCATTACTTCTAAATTTCTTCCATCAATCACGAAGGTACGCAAAGGAGGTACATATGGTTCATTATCCACTTCAGAACCCATTGTGGCGTTAGCCACTATTTGTACATCACTAGATGTTGCTCCATCTCGTTCCTGAATGTTATCTTGCGCTCTTATACACAACACCATATTTTCACATTCATTGCCATCATCCACTACAGTTTCCACACTTTCCTCTAGAATGGCAGATACTCTTTTATTCCCACTTTGAACTTTTCGGTACTGTGTGTCAATTTTACTGCATTTGAAACATTCTTTCCATTTAGCTGGACATTTTTTTAATTGATAAGTATGCGATTTAGACCCACATCGAGTACACAGAGATCTATACATAGACAAATTGGGTTTCATCATGACATTAGGCACATTTGACTTCACTGGTTTAGTCTTTTGAAAATTTTGTTTCTTGACCACAAGTGCAGCTACTCCTTCAGACACACTATCTACATTAATAGTCTTAAAAGAGATAATAGATTTTTCAACACTCTTCGCTATCTCTATGGTTTCCTGCAATGTCGGATTACGATGTTGCAAGAACTGTTCCTGAATTTTCTTATTGGAACAATTGTAGGAAAGTAGGGTCTGTTTTCATGGTTACCCCCACTTTTTGCCTGGTGTGATGCTGTTTCTGACTAGTCTGACTGGGATCCTGCTAATCAGGACCCCAGGCTGTGCTTCCCCCCTAAATGGGTTATGGTAAGTACTTGGGGACATCCCAGATTGGATACTGGTGTACCCTTATAAGTCCCTAGTATATGGTACTGAGGTACCGAGGGCATAAGTACATCAGGAGTCCCCCATGGGCTGAAGCATGTATTATGCCACCATTGGGAGACCACTCAAACTGTAACTACAGGCCTGCCATTGCAGCCTGTGTAAGCTGGTGCTAGCACCACTTACGACAGATATAGGTTTCCCTATATCTGAGGTCACTGCGCTTAAAACCTATGAGTTACCCCTAAGGCAGGCCTTTCAATCCTGAAGGCAGGGTGCTCGTTTCTATGTGTGAGGGTGCCCCTGCATGAGTGGGGCACCCCTATAACCTATAGAGTCCATTCTCCCGGGTTATAAGTGAATCAGCCATATAACCTATAGAGGGGGCATGTGTAATTACGCGATTGACCATCTCTAAACCAGCTGTAACGAACCCTGTCATGTTTGGTATCATACATGTTGGAATCATACCCCCACATGGTAAAAGGTGTGGAAGGTATGATTCCTTGCACTGTAAAGCTCCTCCGGGAGGCCCTCAGTGCTCCCGGTACCAGTCTTCCAGAACCGGACGGCAAGCTAAGGCTGCTGCCGACCAGAGACATGTTTCTTCCCCCCTGCTGCTGAGCCAAGCTCGAGCAGGAAAAGGCAGAACAAAAGATATCCTGTCAAGATATCCTGTCACAGGGAGGTGTGACCACCTCCCAGACAGGGTTTAGTGTATTGGGGCAGTGTGGGGGCGCTTGCCAGTGCCACCAAGACTTCTTGCAGGGCTCATTTTGTGCCCTCATTGCATAGTCCAGTTCAAACCAGTTCAGGGAGCCGTTGGCTCCCGCTCTGGCATGAAACTGGACAAAGGACATGAGAGTATCCTGCCCACTGTCCAGCCCCTCCTCTGGGAGGGACCCTTGAGGGACCCTTGAATCGTCCCAACACTTTTCTTAGGGTACTTAAGGGCTTACCTGTGGGTGGGTCCTTAGATTCGTCGTGGGGCTAGATTCAGATCAAAATTCCATTTTATCTTTGACCAACGGGCACTCTGGACTTCGCTGGACTTAGCTCTGGGCACCAAGGATGCAACTGGGAAGACTGCTGCTGCTCCTGGTCTCGTCGCCCTGCTCGTCTGCTGCAACATCCTTGCCTGTGCTCCATACAGGAACCATCCAAGGCCTGTGGCCATCCAAGACACCTGAAGGAATCTCCCTTGAAGTTAAGGAGTCTCTTCCCTGCATCTGCAGGCCCCGCAACCAAGCTAACTGGTCAGCTGGTTGGTGGAAGATTGCACGTGATACGTGAGACACCGCGCAGAGACACGGAGCTGAGCCGAGTCGAGCCGAGTTTGAGCCCCGGCCGTGATCTCTCCGGGCTCGGCAAGTGGAAGCAAGCGGGGACGGAGACGGAAAACCGAGATGGTCCGCAAGGTCGGCGGGGGCTGCAGGACAACGCAGGATACGGACACGGACCTTGAGGGGGAAGTGGCGGCAGAGGGTAAGCGCGAGCAACTGTGGAGTTCCTCAGTTGCCCAGTTGCATAGCGGTTATCCAGTGTGTCTCTCTCCCTTCCACCCTCCCTCCACCCATTTACCTACCGCGTTCCCTGTGTTCCCTGCACTTCTGTTGGAAGGCCGTGAGCGCAGCGGTTCTGGGTTAGTCTGCGTTCCAGAGCCTGCGGCGTTTCTGGAGCTACGTGGAGGGGCCATCAACAACAGCAGACCAGTCCGTTGGTGGGGGATCTGAGTGTTCACCGGGGGCTGCCTCACAGTAGGCCTCTGGGACCGAGGGGGCAGCGTCAGCCTGCTAACTTGGAAAAAAGCCAAAGTGCCTAAAACTGCCAAATTTGAAACTCCCCTGGAGAACTGCTCCCCAGTTTAATAGTCTACAGGCCATAAACCCATAAAATATCACTCACTACTCACTACCCACTAGGAACTACTGGCAATACCGTTAGTATACCACCAGTACTACGGTACTACGGTAACGACAAGGGGGAAAAAAAGGGCAAGAAAAAGACAAGAACAAATCAAAATAAAACAAAGGAAACTCAAAGGAATCCCAGAAGAGAATTACTCGGAAAAACCAGAGGCACCCAACAACAAACCAATTACAAAAAGTTACGACAAACAAATAAGCAACAAGCAATAAAACAACAAACCAACACAAAAGCAAACAACAACCTATAAATCAATAACCAATAAACAGCAAGTATTAGAGGGTTGAAAAACAAACATCAAATGGGCAGGAATATTTGGAATAGGATCATTATTCAAAAAGCTCCTAAAAATGTAAGGACCTCCCTAAAAAAAAAAAAAGCCTACATCAAACCTACAACAAAAAGAGCCTTAAGAATCTTAAAATTAATAGGAATTATAAGAACCACAGGACCACAAGAACAGGAACAACAGGCGTACAGGCGTACAAGGGTTTTGACGAGATGAGATCAGGCAGGGAGAGACGAACTGTCACATCTATACTGAATAAAAGGAAAAAAAAGAGCAAAGGCTTAATTGACATGTCCAGCAAGGAGAACTTAATGATGGAGGAAACCCCAAATCAGCATCTGGTAGATGTTGCAGGCCCTGAACCGAATATAAAAACTACAACAACCAGCTATCAGCCGAAGATCTATACAAAATTTGCATTTTTGAAGGACGCAGGGGCAGCCCTCTGCACAAGCAATGAGAGCCTAAACGGCCTCCCTTCCCCCCCTGTGCCCGGAGAAAACAGAGCATCAAGATCCCAAGGCAATCGCGCCTGATCAAGGCAGCAAAGGCACAGAAGGCAACAGGGAAAAGCCCATAGTTACAAGTACTCCACATTGGGAAGGACAGCAAGGGGGTAGTACCCTGCCAAAAATCAGTGTCCTAACAAAGAGAGACCAAACTGGATCTTGCCAAGCAACAAAAAAGGAAAAAGCTTTAGAGGTAAACCAGACAACAACAACAGGAGCACTTTTTGCTAGGATTGAGCCTGGCACAGGTATACCACTTGAACCAATGATCAAAATCTTCTCTGGGAAAACAAACTTAATTTTTTATATCAATCCTCAAAATACTAAAAAAGCACCTACAACTGCCCACCGCTCAACCCCTTCACTCTCACCTCTCACCCAAAGACGAGGCAGTCGTAGAGTGCCTAGACAGCTTGGCTTATGGACCCATGTCAATACACAAGGAAGCCATGCACATAGAGGAAGAGAACCGTACTGATCCTTCTTCGCTACAGCTGCATAAACCTCTGGGATTGAAGGTCTCAAACTATATCAGCCGAGAGACAGGGAGGGAGGAACGGCATATTGAGATCAGCCCCAGCGGGGCTAAGAGCATAAGGACAAGGGACATAAGAACACCAAAACGGGATAGCTCAACCATAACCAACTGCTGCAACACTGACCTTCCTCTCCAGCCTAAATTACAATTTTCAAATTCTTTTAACAGTTCAGACCAAATAATTAGGGATGAGGAACCGGGAACCACAGAGGTCCCAAAAGGCGCAATAGCCGGCTATTTAGCCCAAACAACCCCCAACCAAGAACAGCAAGAGATTTCCTATTCTCCAGTAGCCTGGCAGGCAAGGGATACCCCTGCTCAGCGAACTGACAGCAAAGGCTTTAATCAATTAGACTTAAACAAGCTCTGGGAACCTTTACTAGATACCATGCAGCTTTCCATCAAGTCAATGCAGTACCATTCTGACAAGATGGACGTTCAATTATCGATCCTTAACTCAGTGGCCATTCATATCTCAAATATAGACAGCAGACTAGCAGATATGAATAACTTGATCAAAAGGGCCCAGGCAGATACGCAACTACTCCCCGCACATTGCACCTGCTTTGCTATTGTCGACAAACTTTCCACCCTGCCAGAGGCAATGGGGGATATCCTGGCAGATATCAAGAAAATATCAAAAAGCCCCAGCACAACACGTCAGGAGGCTCAAATAAAAGGGCCCTCAATGGGATCAACCTGCAGTCAGGAGGACATGGCCAGCATAGAAGGGGCAAAGGATCCCCCAAAGGATTTTTACAACGAAACACGATCGGCCAAGGATTCAACTGTCAGACCGTTCAGCACTGTCACAGAAACTACTGATCAAAAAAGCAAGGATCCTAGCTGCTACAACTCACCAAAGTACAGAAGGGACTTAGACAACAGTCACGACCACCACCCGGAGGAACCATCACAAATAAAACTTGAATCAGAAGCCTCAGGAAATCCCCACGCTGTGGGGAAAGGAGATCAAACACAAAGCCGCAAGCAGAGGAGAAAGGGATAAAAGAAGAAAAAGACCATAGCGGATTACTTCCATTCAGGTAGCGTAAGACCTGGAACGAAAGGACAAGCTATTAGCAAAACAACAGAATTACTATCCCAAGAAGTAGACAACAAACTGAGCCACTCGACCATTTCAATACTAGGGGATCCAGGAACCAAAATAGATAAGATCGCAGATGAATCCATAAGGCCTCCTACAAAAATATCAAACGGAAGCACTAAGAACGTAAGCACAAGAGCTTTAGCACTTTCCATCAAAAAAAGATCTGCAGAGACAGCCATTCCGGGGAAAACAAGAGGAAACAATAAACCAAGCCCTTTGATTACTCCAACATTAGGGGACTTAGATACTATACTGGTCCAGATAGCGGATGAACTAACAGGGCCATCTACAAACACATCAGACAAAGACAGAAGGTACGAATGTATGAGAGCTCCAGCACACTCGATCAAGAAAAAACCTGAAGAGGCAATCACCTCAAGGAAAGCAACTACTACCACCACCAGGGAAGACTGTAGTCTCGGAGTGGATTCTTCCAACCCTCAACTCGAAGAGGAACCAGCAATCCAGGCAAAACTGATAATCGCCAGCCAACCACAACTTAAAAACAACTCCATTCTGTTTATCCCTGAATATAGATCCAGAGGCCGTGGGGATATCCTTAACAGAGAGAACATCCTACATTTAATTCAAGTGATTATAAACTTGGCGGATATAAGTACCCATGATCTAGAAAGAATAGCATTTAAAAACATCAAAGAAATTTCTGATAGAGAAATAACCAAGACAACCTGGTCCTCTGAAGAAATAGTGAGGAGGATTCTGGACGAAGAACCCCAACTAAAAGCATGGAGAATAAAAATACTACTCTATCAAAAGCTTGGCTACCCGGATCCACTGATCATAAACAAAAGAGAGCAAGTAAAAGGAGCTAACTCACTAGCGGGCCTGCAGCCACAATCAGTACTTAAAGGCGCGCGCAGCACGGATGCACGACCATCAGAAAGGATTAATCAACACCGAGTAATTAGGTCGGAAGACTGGTCCTGGCTAGCGAGGACGATAAACCAACAAGAGGAGAGCACTTGACACAAGATAAAACAACCATCTCCAAGCAATCATCACCTACGAATTTGCTCCTGGAATATAAATGGGCTGGGTAATAAAACATTGGATAAAGACCTTTTGGATTATCTTCAAAGCTTCGATCTCATTCTGCTACAAGAAACATGGCTAGAAGAACCCTTCCATCTACTTGGTTTCAAAACCCATCACACTCCAGCAGTGAAAGGCTCCAAATTTGGACATCTAAAGGGTGGTCTAACAATTTATTCATCAATAAAAACAATAACAGCGACTAAAGATGTTGACACTTTCACATCTTCCACTAATGCAATTAAGGCACTCAGAGTAAGCATACGGGATGGAAATACTATACAACAAATACTATTTCTAAACACCTATATACATCCTCGTGATAAAATTAAAGGAGTCAAAATGGTGGTGGCAGAAACTATTAGGCTCCTCTCAGAAGAACTGACGTCAAATCTACTGCTGACAGGTGACTTTAACATGCACCTAATGGGGCCACAGACGAGGGACGAGCTACTAGAGGAACAACATACCGCCTCGAATATTCCTTGTCAGGAGCCGTGTACTAAGAAGCAACAATCAGCACTCGGTAGGAATTTCATCAAGGATCTGGTACACCTAAGTTTTGTGGCTCTAAATGGGCGTTTTCCGGGAGATCAGCCCCCGGCGGCAACATTCCATAGCACAATCGCAAGCACGCTAATAGACTACACTTTTGTATCTTTACCACTCTTCAGCAGGATCACAGGCTTCCAGGTAGGGACCCAAGATCAAAGTGACCACCTGCCACAGGAAATCTCCACAAGAATTACTGGATCACCACTAGATCAGCCTGCTGAGGACCCCAAGTCTACATATACGGACAATTTCAGGAGGATCAAATTCAAAATCAACCAACCAGAAGAACTATTGGCCTCAGCGAAGTTATTATGGGAACTAAGGGACGAGACTGGCATAAATGAGAACGCACTGGGAGCAATTCATTAAAACATTAGGAGCAAAACACATGGTAAGCGCTTTTCCAGCCTTAAGGACAAACAGGCCTTTAGACCGTCAAGACAAACACTCCCTTACCATTAAAACTTCAAATCTCCGTAATCTCAAGAAAGCAATAAATAAAACATTGCGCAGGCTTCGGCGTACAGGGCAGGATTCGAGTTTACAAAGGGAGCTAGCGCAACTTAAAATGGAGAAGAAAAAAATAATCTGGCAGGCAAAAAGGGATTCGGACGAAAACCTGTGGGCCAGACTCTTACATGACTCAAAATCAAACAGCGCAAGATTCTAGCGCACAATAAACAACCTAGCCAATCCGAACGCTCCAAGAATTAATTCACACCTGACAGAGGAAGCTTGGGCCTCTCACTTGCTTCATCATTTCAATTCTGATCAGAAGCATAGCACAGGTTACATTCTGGAGGCAATAACTTCCAACCAAATTGTTACACCAGGAAATGAGTGCCTTTCGTTTATAACTCACCGGATCAAGGCCAGGATAGCTAAAGGCAAGCGGGAGGGCGCCCCGGGTCCTAACTGGATTCCACCAAGCTTATTCAAAATAGACCCAGAATACTGGGCTTCCAAACTGCTACCATTGTTTGCTCAAATCGCAGGAGGAAACACCTTCCCAGACTCCTGGAAGGGGTCAATCATATCCCCAATATATAAGAAGGGGGACAAGAACTCAGCAAACAGCTACAGGCTAGTGGCTTTAATCGATATTGAGGCGAAATATTACGCTGGCCTACTTCTGGAAGACCTCATCGCCTGGACAGACGAAAAATCAATCATTCCCATCAATCAAACGGGCTTTTGCAAGGGCATGGGAACAACCACAAACATACTTGCCCTGTCCCTATGGGTAGACGGGGCGAAATCAGCAAAACACCCTCTATTCATGTGCTTTATTGACTATTCGTCAGCGTTTGATAAAATCGACAGGAGCAAACTATGGCACAAGCTCAAGGATAAAGAAATACCATCGGCACTCCTGAACCAGTTAATTCTTCTCCATACAAATACGTGGGTTCAAGTTAAGCTAGGAGATGGTAAGTTCCTGTCCCGGAAAATCCCAACAACTATGGGGCTCAAACAGGGGTGCGTTTTGGCGCCGACACTTTTTAACCTGTACATGTCTGATTTATCGTCTGAACTGGACATTTGTAACTCGCATGCACCAAATATAGGAGGGCTGCTACTCTCTAACCTCCTGTATGCAGATACCCTTGTGCTGGTTAGTCGAACCCCCATTGGTCTCCAACATCTATTAGACACAACCAGTAGATATTCAGCAAACAATGGTTTAACCATCAATTACGATAAAACGAAGGTTATGAGGATCTACCCAAGAAAGGAAACCTCTAATTTTCGCTGGCACATGGCTAATTTAACAATAGAAGTAGTTGACCAATACAAATACTTAGGTGTGATAATAGACAATAGAGGTACATTCAACTCACAAAAAGAGGTCATCAAAAGAAGAGGCAACTCTATTGCGGCGGCAATGAAATCTATAAAACATAAAACTACCGGCCCAAATCTTACTCCACTTCTACAAGTCTGGCAAGCAAAGCTCATTCCGGCCATCACTTATGGGAGCGAGTGCCTGAGAGGAAGAGATGAGGCTATACTAGACAGCACTGTCTCAAGAGCGGCCAGAATGATTTTTAATCTACCTAAGTATGTTTCGCCGGCCCAAATAAGGCTAAATTTGGCCTACAAAGCCAGGAATTAGCCCGTAAAGGCGCTTATGTCAAGAACTGGTACAGGATCAAAAGGGCCGAAGCAGGAACATTGAATTCCTATCTATCGAATGAAATACAGCGAAAGAGGAACTGTGCAGCCATGAGCTATTTGATAGGATCAAAGGAGCGTTTGGGCCTGGAGGAACTTCGGGTGGCCTCAGAGTCCTATCATTGCTTTAAAAAAATCGTAAATAAGACAGTGAAAAAACTATCCCTAGTAGAAGACAAGGCCGCACTCACAGAAAGAACACACGGATGGTTTGTTGTGCAAACCTATGTCAAGTCCTCTCAGCAATCTTACCTAGGCGTAGGTTTCAACAGGAGGAAGAAAGAAAAATATCTTCATCTCCGAATGGGCATTTTACCATCATTGGAAACGATCGCCGGGTCAGACAATATGCCGTTTATGTGGGGAAGCCAATGAAAGTGTATTACACCTTTTGTGCATCTGCATAGAACTACAGGCTGAACGCCGTCACCTATTGAAGCCATTCTTTGTAAGCAAGGGGGATAAGAACCTGTAGACAAGCTGTGATGGCAATTCTCGGAGGAGGAGACGTGCAGTTAGCATGCCGCTTTGTGCAATTTATGGAAGCGGTGGGGGAGAAACTCGGTCGCTAAACACCTTATTACTGCAATATTAAGACTTTTTAAACATATATTTAGGTTGCCATTCACCCGGACGACATATGCTCCAGCATAACAGGCAACAGCAATCTACTGCAGCCGCTGTCCACAAAGCAATTGATAATTGCACAGTTACCCCCACACTGAGAACTGAGTATTTGTTTTATCAAATTTTAAGCCCTCTAGATTTTTATTTCCTTCCTAAAAACTCTCAGGAACTGAAAAAGGACAGCATTATCAACTCACTTGGCAATTTGTAAATATACTGAAAGGCTGAAACCCCTTATCAATGTACTGTATTAGACAACAATTATTGATAATTGCATCATTGATGTTAGCATAATGCATGGATGTTTTATGGAATGTTATATTTTTTAATTAATCTTAAATCATTAACTTTGCTGCTATAATTTTTCTTTTATGAGCAATTTGCAAAGGTTTTAATTGACCAGACAATAAACTAAACTAAAAAAAAACTAATCTAAAAACTGGTCTGCTGATCTTGGGCTCCTACGGATTCCGAAAGGCTCAGCAACACAGTTGGTGGTTCTACAACTTCCCCGAGGCCTGCACTGTATTCATACCAAGTTTGAGGCCAGTATCCCTCATCGGAACCGCAGTAACCAAACCCCTGTGCACTGCTTCGACTTGTCGTTGCAAAGGCTTTTTGGCCCTCTTCCTCAAAGATCTTCAGGCTCCAAATAGCTTCCACCTCAAGCATCTCCTGCGACCAAGATCTCCGTCCTCACTGCATCTCTTTCACCGTGGGCCTGCATCTTTGGTGAGCTGCTCGAGGTCCTCATGCGACTCCAGTGCCTTCGGCCCGTGGGTCCTCTTGAGGGTCTTCCTTGATTCCAGTGAGCTCCCCTGATTGCTCAGGGCCTGCCCTGACTCCCCTGCTTGTGGTGAGTCACTTGGACCTTGCTGGTCCTGACACTGCACCTTTTTTGCATTCTACATTGTTTGCAGTTGCCAAGGTTTGTTGGTGCTTCCAACGGACACCGACCCCTCAACTCTCGACATCCGACATGGGACAGCTCGTGAATGGCTCCTGGTCTTCCTCAGCATCGCCTGGTCCACACTGCTGCAGCTTCAAGGTCACCGTCAACTCTCCTGCAACACCCGACATCGGTGGGCATTCGTCTTCCATGCCTCCTGGTCACTCCTGAGTGGCATAGACTCTGTACCCTCTGCTTGCAGGTACTTCTCAACTTGAATCCACCTTTGGGTTCCACCGGAGACTTTCACCTTCTCCAGCAGTGGCATCTTCCTGAAGTTCTCCATTGAGTTCGAAGGTGGTTTCCGACGCCACTTCACACGTCAGCACCTGGCTTCCTGTTGTAGGTCTCCTGATTCTTAGGGTATCCACGGTTTGGGTGGCTCTCCAACCTTCTGTCTTCCACGGGGTTTCTTCAGGATCCGCTGGGAAGGGTACTTCTTTAAAATTGCAACCGTGACTTACCCATTGACTTGAATTAAGTGCGCGGTTGTGTTCCCACTCTGCACACGGCCTCCGTGGGGTTCCTGGGTACCTACCTCGGGTGGTTCTTTGGGTCCCCAGCATTCTATGTCTTCTGGGTATAGTCTTGACCTGAGTCGTGGTTTGCATACCACTATTTTAGTATATGGTTTGGTTTCCCCCTGGTGACCACTGTGTATTTGTGCTACTTACCTGTTTTTATTGCAAAGTATTGTGTGCATTGTGCATATCCCCGGGTAGGAGATATTTGTATGTGTATTTGTATTTGTATGTGTTAGTGAGTGTCTTAGTATATTTATAAAAATAGGTATTTATTTTGTGTGGTTCTTTTTCACTTAACCCCTTCGGTGCGCGGCCGATTTTCGCCCTGTGCGGGGCGTTTCATTGAGTGGGCGGGTTCATGATAGCTCAGCTCGTCATGCGCACACGAGCACTGCGCAGCATGACGAGCTGAGCTCGTCATGAGCATAGAAGGGGTTAATCTATATCAATAAGATTACGTTCTGGTAAAACAAGCTGCTTTACACTCCTTCTGGACTAAGCCTGAAGGCTGCTTTCCACAGCTACAAGTTAGAGAGCTTTCCAAGGTTGTCCAAGACCACTAAAATCACCATAAGGGTTGTCTGGATTAGTGAAGGTGCCCACTTACATAAGTGTACACCATATACTAAGCCAGCCTCCTACAACAACGTATTATCAACTGGTCCCTGATGTAAATATCTACTTGAACTGCAAATTCACAATCAGCAGCTAGTGTTCTTAAAGATGAAACATAAGCTTCCACTGATTCATCAACCCGCTGATGACTCGTATAAAAATGAAACCTTTCCAATACAATATGTGGTTGATCCACAAACCTTTTTTTTAACCTGTCCAAAGCTTCTGTAAAACAATCATAATCTCCTGCTTACCCTGTGGAGTTGGTAAAGGAGCTAGATGTTCAAACACATCTTCTGCATCTGTGCCCATCAAATTCAATAACATCGCTTTTTTCCTTTGAGCACTAAAGGTGTTGCCATTAATAGCCAATAAATAATTCTTAAAAGAATGTAACCATTTTTCCCATTTCATGCTATGCTCATTTGGCCCCTTTAAAAATGGAGGTGGTGGATTTCCACAAACTGTAGCCATAGTAACAACTAATGAATTATATTCCCACTACCAAAATTAATTGCAGTCCTTTCTAAATGTTCCTCTAACTGTATTAATAATATTTCTAAAATCATAAGCCATAAGATTTACAGGTAATATTAGTGTTATTTGCACCTGAATCTGCATCAACATTTAATCAAGTGTGCGCATCACTGAAAATACTTTATGCGCGTCGCAAAATTCTCACGGTGTGCATTGCTAATTGTGTTCACATCACAGAAGTTGGCAATCCTTTCGTGTGCGTAACAAAGACTTCCTCTTTTGTTTATCTACTCCTTATCAACAGCTGACGTCGCACTGACAGCTGTAAGCCTAATAATTGTGTGCGCATCACAGAAGGATGCCACACCTCTTGTGTGCGTCACAGAGACTTCCCTCGTTGACTTTTCCAATATAAGACAATGTGTTGCGAAGGACACGTACGTCACAAAGACTCGTAGCAATACAACAAATGACTGCTCCCTGTTTGACTCCCAGACTAATCACGACGCTCTGAATGAAAAATGAAATGAAATGAAAAAGGCTTTTATATAGCGCATGGCTACCCGGAGGCATCCCAGCGCTGCGGAGATGGCTAGGGAGATAAGTGGATTTACGAGAATAGCCAAGTTTTCAGATGCTTTCGAAATGATGAGTGGTTGGCTTCCTTTCGGATAGAAAGAGGGAGGGAGTTCCAGAGCTTAGACACATTGTAGGAGAAAAGGCGACCGCCTGTTCTGGCCTTCTTAATTCTGGGGACCTCCGCCAGGTGAAGGTCGTCCGAGCGGAACTTCGTGTAGCCTTGTATTGTTTAACCAGATTTTTGGTGATGGGAGGGCCTCTGCCTTGCAGGCTTTATGCGCGATGCAGAGGGCCTTAAAATGGATTCTCTCCTGTACCGGAAGCCAGTGAAGAGAGTGGAGAGCCGGCTTTGCTGAGCAGCGATTTTTTGTGCCCGTAAGAAGTCTGGCTGCCGAGTTTTGAACCACTTGCAGTTTGGCAATAACTGAGTTGGGAGCGCCCAAATAAAGGGCATTGCCGTAGTCCAACCTGGAGAGGATAAGCGCCTGGATCAGGAGCTTTCTTGAATGGCTTGGTAGAAGAGGGAGTATTTTCCGGGCGGTTCTGAGCAGAGCATAGCAGGCGGCGGCCGTTTTCCTTGCTTGGACTCCAAAAGTGAGGTCATGGTCGAGCCAGACGCCCAAGCTTTTTATCTCCTCTTTTGGCGTTGGGGCTGGGCCCATACAAATCGGCCACATGGAGATTGTAAGTCTGCTTGGTTACCCAGTAGCATGAGCTCCGTTTTGTCGCCATTGAGCTTCAGATGAGATGAGCACATCCAGCTAGCGACTTCCTTGAGGCAGGAACACAGATTCGTAGGGGGTTGTTCCACCTGGTTCAGTGCCACAATTAGCTGGGTATCGTCAGCGTAGGTGACTATATGGATACCAAAAGGGGCTACGATCTCTGCCAAGGGGGCCATGTAAACATTAAAAAGTGTGGGGCTCAGAGACGAGCCCTGCGGCACGCCACACTGCAGCGGGACTGGTAGGGAGCGGGAATTTCCTTCGAATACCTGGAAGAACCTTTCCTCCAGAATTGATGTCAGCCATGCTCTGCAGACACTTGTTTCAACAGTGTCCAATGAATTCCTTTCAGCTGATGAGTGACCAATAGCAAACAGCGCTGATGTCACCCTCTATCCGGCTTCTGGTCCCAATGATTCTTCGCTGAACACACACGATCGTGCATGAGCTTTCAACAGTTATAAACACACGCACGTCGTTGTCTTTTTCTTTATAGTCCAAATCTCAAGATAAATACCTTGATAACACCAGAGAGTTTACACAATGTCCCAGACTCCTCCTTCACCTCAAAGTAGAGTGATGCGAACTGGGCATCGGACCCGTTCCTTAGGAAGCGTTAACAGGTAACTTGAGCAGAACATGTACAAATCTTGCCTGTGGATGCTCCCAGCAGTTCAAATCCGTGTTGTCGCCAAAATGTGATAGTAAAAACGATCCACAAGTAGTATTTATGACGACGCTTTAATGGAGCATCCACTCATCCTTTAACTCCACAAGCAACTACTGTTTCCAACATATCAAATTTAGAACATGACTTAAAGCTAAACACCATGACATAAAGCTAGCTGACAAGCTAGACTGTACACTACAGTGCACACAATCTGTACAGAATTCTTAGATTTAACATTCTTCTGCATTACTACAGAATTAGGTGAGACTTGTGAAAAAAGCCCTTTATTTATTTCCAACCACCGTTTTTTGTGTCCTCTTTTGAGCAGAGGAACGACAAAACGTGACATGTCTTATTGGGAGATTATATGTTAAAAGGACTTTGACAAAGGATTCCTATTGTCCTCTACTCAGTGTTCTCAAGCAGATTTTGAGGGCTGATGCCTGGCAGAGTCAAATGTAATATACAAAATGCATTTCCCGTGCGTTCCACTTTACTGTTTTTTCCTTCATTTAAGGAAAATACATTCTAAGTAAAAACGACTACCTGAAAGAGACAATTAGTTATAGATTCCTTACCTTAGAATTAACCCCAGGCGTCAGACTGGATCCGGAGAATTTTTTCATCAGCAGTACCCCTGCACGGCGAAAGGTTGCGTCGGTCGACTCCGCGTTCGTTGTTGGCGTCGTGGTAGCTGGGATGACGTCACTGTAGCTACTTAGACGCCGCCCTCGCGCGCTGACGTCAGTTCTTTCTTTTTCCGCGGCAGCCATCGCAGATCCGGAGAGAGCGGTACCTCCAGTCACTTTTTGACTGACTTTTTGCCGACTTTTGTCGACATCGTTTTTGAGTCTTCGACTCCTGGTACACGTCAGGGATGCCCGGTTTCAAAGCTTGCGGCTCCTGCAGCCGGCTGATGTCGGTAACGGATCTGCACCGCGAGTGCCTGTTTTGCCTGGAGCGCGACCATGACCCCAATTCGTGCTCCGACTGCCAGACCATGAATCTGAAGTCTTTGCGGGAGCGGTCCCAAAAGCTTCTCGAGGCCCGGCAGTCAGCTCCGTGCCGTTCGAGGTCCCGGTCGCGTTGGAGGTCGAGGGAGCGGTCGCGGAGCCACCACCACCAGTCTTCTTTAAAGTCTTCTCACTCCTCAGGTAAGTCGAAGCACAAGAAGAAGTCGAAGAAGCACTGTTGCTCTTCGACTCATCCCTCGTCGGCCGACGCGACAAGGGATGCGGGTGGTGCCCCTCCCGCGGCTCCATGTGCAGAGCCCCAAGGGTCGACTCCGAGTTTCCCTTCCTTCCAAGGACCCGGAGCAATCCCTCCCCAGCTTCGCACCTTTTACGAAGCGATGCATGCCATCTTTGGGCAGCCCGACTCTGCCGGCGCGCCTTCGGGCCCCGCGGACTCAGCTGGGGGCCCTGGGCCTTCGACGCTGGAGGCTCCGGCCCCGCAGGGCCCCCTTGGATCCACGCCTGGATCCGGATCGGCGCCAGTCGACCTGATTACACCTCCCCCGGCGCCGATTCCACCGGCACCACGTCTGCAGCAGACGCCGGTTGTGTCCCCAGCCAGCGTCGACCCCGGCCTCCCCCCCCGATGTAGACACGGAGACGGATCCGGCGCCGGCGGGCACTTTTGTGCCCCTGTTCTACCCTGGCTCTTTTAGGCCAGATTGGCAGCCAGAGGAGGGTGAGGAGGACTGGGAGGGGTCTGGAGACCCTTTGACTGACCAGTTGGGTTACGAACCGGACTGGAGAGAGGAACTGGGGGAAGCCAGTGGTCTGGATACCTCACCAGACCTTGGCATGTTGTCTCCTCCTACCTTGGCTATAGAGGAGGGAGCGTCTTACGCCATGGTGTTGCGTAGGGCGGCTGAGGCTCTCGAGCTACCTACGGTGGCAGTCACGACTAACCTCCTGACAGAGGTGCTGCAACCGGCAGCGAGCTCTTCGGAGCCCCTGCTACCGTTTAATGAAGCCCTCACTGACATCCTTTTGGGCACCTGGTCCAGGCCCAACACAGGGACTCCTGTGGATAGGATGATTGCTCGACGCCACCGCCCGGCCCCGGGCGACCCCACTTTACTCTCCCAACACCCCACCCCTGAGAGCTTGGTGGTCCAAGCCTCCACATCAAAAGACGCATTCCCTAACGCACCACCTGATAGGGAATCCAAAAAGCTGGACCATCTTGGGAAGAAGATGTTTTCTTCCTCCAGCTTGGGCCTGTGGTCGGTAAACACTGCATGTCTGTTGGGCCGTTACACCCACTCCGTGTGGAATACGGTGGCGCAAGTGCTGCCCCAGTGCCCGGAGGAGGCCCGGGCCTTACTCTCTCGCGCAGTTGCCGAAGGGAGAGACGCAGCAAAGTTTACCATTCGCTGTGGATTGGATACCGCCGACTCGCTAGGCACGACGATTTCCACGTCGGTAGCCCTTCGACGCTGCGCATGGCTGAGGTCAACTGGTTTTTCCGGGGATGTCCAATCCACTCTTATGGACATGCCCTTTGATGGCCGTCGCCTGTTCGGCGACAAGGCGGACAATGCGCTAGAGCGCTTTAAGGACTCTCGGGCTACAGCCAAGTCCTTGGGCCTCTCCACCACCCGCCCTGTGCAGTCTGCCTTTCGCCCCCTTCGTGGCTACGGAAGGGGTGCCCCACCACGTTCCACCCAGAGCCACAGGCCGGCACAAGCTGTTCAGCCCCTGCGCGGCCCGGGACGTGGGAACCATCGCCGTGGTTCTGGGGGCCAACCGAGTGGGCCAGTCCACCACAGCCCCCTCTGCAGCAGCCTCCAAACCTTCCTAGTCTGACCTTTCAGGGCCACCGATTGCCAGTGGGTGGCAGGATTCGCCATCACCTCCCCCGCTGGGGCACCATCACGTCGGACAGGTGGGTTTTGCAGATAGTCCGAAGGGGCTACTCCCTCCCCTTCGAGACTACCCCCCCAGCCATGCCACCTCAGTACCATTGCATGTCGGAGGATCATCTGGCCCTTCTCCAAAAGGAAGTTACGGCTCTCTTGGCCAAGGGAGCCATCAAGCGAGTTCCTGCCCCAGAAGTAGGTCGTGGTTGCTATTCCCACTACTTTCTGGTGCCCAAGAAGGACAAAGGCCTGCGTCATATCTTGGATCTCAGGAACGTCAACCGCTTCCTCCGGAAGGAGAAGTTAAAAATGGTGACGCTAGCTCAGGTCCTTTCTGCTCTCGGCCCTGGAGACTGGATGGTAGCGTTGGACTTGCAGGATGCTTACTTTCACATCCCCGTCCTGCCGGCGCTACTTGCGGTTCACGGTAGGCCACGAGCACTTTCAGTTTACTGTGCTCCCCTTCGGTCTTACCAGCGCCCCTCGGGTGTTCACGAAGGTGATGGCGGTGGTCGCAGCTCATCTGCGCAGATCAGGGGTTCCAGTCTTCCCCTATCTCGACGACTGGCTGTTGAAGTCAGGCTCGCCCCAGGCTGTCGTCTCACACCTCCAGACTATGGCCGACCTCCTGCATTCGCTGGGGTTTTCTGTCAACGTGCCGAAGTCACACCTGACTCCCTCTCAGAAGCTCCTCTTCATCGGAGCGGTTCTGGACACGACGCAGTTTCGGGTCTATCCTCCTGAGCAGCGAGTCCGGGATATTCGGGCTATGATTCCGATCTTTCAGCCCATGTCCTGGGTTTCGGTCAGAGTGACTCTGCGGCTGCTGGGTCTGATGGCCTCCTGCATCCTGCTGGTGGATCATGCCAGATGGCATATGCGGGCTCTGCAGTGGGACCTGAAGTTCCAGTGGGCACATCATCAGGGGAACCTGTCCGATTGCGTATAGATCTCGGAGGGCACTGCACGCCAATTGCAGTGGTGGCTAACGAACCGGCATTGGGTCAAGGGCAGATCTCTCTCCCTTCCCCAACCAGAGTTCGCAGTGGTGATGGATGCATCCCTTCGTGGGTGGGGCGGCTACATAAGAGAGGGGGAGATCAGAGGCCTCTGGTCTCTGCCGCAGTCCGGGCTCCACATCAACCTTCTGGAGCTTCGGGCGATCCGTCTTGCACTGAAAGCATTCCTTCCCTCTGTGCGGGGAAGAGTAGTGCAGGTGTTCACGGACAACACCACCGCCATGTGGTACTGCAACAAACAGAGCGGGGTGGGATCGTGGACCCTATGTCAAGAGGCTCACCGTCTCTGGACATGGCTGGAACATCAGGGCATATCTCTGGTGGTTCAACACCTGGCAGGTTCACTGAACGCCAGGCCGGACGAACTCGGCCGCAGGTGCATGATGGATCACGAATGGCGTCTTCACTCAGAGGTTGTGCACGGTCTCTTTCAGCAGTGGGGAGAGCCTTGGTTAGATCTATTCGCCACCGAAGAGAACGCGCAATGTCAGCAATTCTGCGCATTGGAATTTCCAATGCGACACTCGCTAGGCGACGCTTTTCGTCACGAGTGGAGTTGCGGTCTTCTATACGCCTTTCCGCCTATACCACTTCTGCCCAGAGTGCTGAAGAAGATCAAGCGCGACTGGGCCCAAGTCATTCTGGTGGCTCCGGATTGGGCACGAAGAGTCTGGTATCCGGAGCTGCTACACATGGCCATCGATCCTCCGATCCGACTGCCTCTTTGGGAGGATCTTCTGTCGCAGCAGCAGGCGACGGTCCTCCACCCAAACCTGTCCAGTCTCCACCTCCTTGCATGGAGATTGAGCGGCGGCAGTTGACGTCTTTTGACCTGCCTCCCGATGTCTGTGATGTTATCTTGGCAGCCAGGCGTCCCTCCACCAAGACGGTATACGCCTGCAGATGGAACAAATTTGTGGTATGGTGCACAGCAAAGGCTGTGGATTCCCTTTCTGCCCCTCTTACTGAGGTTCTCTTGTTCCTCCTTTCTTTGGCTCATCAGGGCTCTGCTCTGGGCACTCTTAAGGGCTACCTCTCAGCCATTTCAGCCTTTCTTAGGCTTCCTGATCAGCCTTCTCTTTTCAAGTACCCTGTTGTAAATCGCTTCCTTAAGGGCATTGCTCATCTCTTTCCTCCTGTTCCCTTCATAATGCCTCAGTAGGACTTGAACTTGGTTCTTACTTACCTTATGTGCGCTCCCTTTGAGCCACTTCATAACTGTCCTCTCAGACTTCTTACGCTAAAGACTGCCTTTCTGGTTGCCAACACCTCTGCTAGCAGGGTGAGTGAGCTCCAAGCTCTTTCTTCAAAACCTCCTTTCCTGGCTGTTCATCCAGACAAGGTCGTCCTCAGAACCAGACCTTCCTTTCTTCCCAAGGTGGTTACTTCTTTTCACAATGGTCAAACCATCACTTTGCCCACCTTCTTACCGCCTCCGCATCCTTCTAAGGAGGAAGAGAGGCTCCACCGTCTGGATCTAAAACGTGCGCTTTCCTTTTATTTGGATCGCACCAAGCAATTCCGGGTGGATGACCAGCTCTTTGTTGGCGATGTGAGCGCCAAAAAAGCTCGGGCCGTGCACAAACGGACCATCTCCAGGTTGGTCGTTTTGTGCATAAAAGCTTGCTACTCTTTGGCAAAGTAGGAGCCTCCAGTGAGACTGTGCACCCATTTCACCAGGGCGACCGCAGCTACCACTGCTTTAGGACGGGGAGTCCCCCTCAATGACATCTGTCAGGCACCATCACGACGGACAGGTGGGTTTTGCAGATAGTCCGAAGGGGCTACTCCCTCCCCTTCGAGACTACCCCCCCAGCCATGCCACCTCAGTACCATCGTATGTCGGAGGATCATCTGGCCCTTCTCCAACAGAAAGTTACGGCTCTCTCGTCCAAGGGAGCCATTGAGCGAGTTCCTGTCCCAGAAGTAGGTCGTGGTTGCTATTCCCACTACTTTCTGATGCCCAAGAAGGACAAAGGCCTGCGTCCTATCTTGGATCTCAGGAACGTCAACCGCTTCCTCCGGAAGGAGAAGTTCAAAATGTTGACATTAGCTCAGGTCCTGTCTGCCTTAGACCCTGGAGACTGGATGGTAGTGTTGGACTTGCAGGACGCTTATTTTCACATCCCCGTCCTGCTGGCCCACCGGCATTACCGGCGGTTCACGGTAGGCCATGAGCACTTTGAGTTTACCGTGCTCCCCTTTGGCCTTACCAGCGCCCCTCGGGTGTTCACGAAAGTGATGGCGGTGGTCGCAGCTCATCTGCGCAGATCAGGGGTTCCAGTCTTCCCCTACCTCGATGACTGGCTGTTGAAGGCGGGCTCGCCCCAGGCTGTCGTCTCCCACCTCCAGACTACGGCCTACCTCCTGCATTCGCTGGGGTTCTCTGTCAACGTGCCGAAGTCACTCCTGACTCCCTCTCAATAGCGCCTCTTCATCGGAGCAGTTCTGGACACGACGCAGTTTCGGGTTTATCCTCCCGAACAGCGAGTCCGGGATATTCGGGCTATGATTCCGATCTTTCAGCCCATGTCCCGGGTTGCGGTCAGAATGACCCTGAGGCTGCTGGGCCTCATGGGCTCCTGCAACCTGCTGGTGGATCATGCCAGGTGGCATATGCGGGCTCTGCAGTGGAACCTGAAGTTCCAGTGGGCACAGCATCAGGGGAATCTGTCCGATTGCGTCCAGATCTCGGAGGGCACTGCACGACAATTGCAGTGGTGGCTAATGACCCGGGATTGGGTCAACGGCAGATTCCTCTCCCTTCCCCAAACAGAGTTCACAGTGGTGACAGATGCATCACTGCTGGGATGGGGCGGCCACATGGGAGAGGCAGAGATCAGAGGCCTCTGGTCTCCGGCGGAGTCCGGGCTCCACATCAACCTTCTGGAGCTTCGGGCGATCCGTCTTGCACTGAAGGCATTCCTTCCCTCTGTCCGGGGAAGAGTGGAGCAGGTGTTCACCTAAAACACCACTGCCATGTGGTACTGGAACAAATAGGGCGGTGTGGGTTTGTGGACCCCATGTCAAGAGGCTCTCCATCTCTGGACATGGCTGGAACATCAGGGCATTTCCCTGGTGGTTCAACACCTGCCAGGTTCTCTGAATGCCTGGGCGGACAAACTCAGCCGCAGGTACATGATGGATCACGAATGGCGTCTTCACTCGGAGGTGGCGCAAGGTCTCTTTCAGCAGTGGGGAGAGCCTTGGTTAGATCTATTCGCCACCGAAGAGAACGCGCAATGTCAGCAGTTTTGCGCGTTGGAATTTCCAAGGCGGCACTCGCTAGGCGACGCTTTTCGTCGCGAATGGAGTTGCGGTCTTCTATACGCCTTTCCACCTATACCACTTCTGCCCAGAGTGCTGAAGAATATCAAGCGCGACCGGGCCCAAGTCATCCTTGTGGCTCCGGATTGGGCACGAAGAGTCTGGTATCCAAAGCTGTTGCACATGGCCATCGATCCTCCGATACGACTGCCTCTTCAGGAGGATCTTCTGTTTCAGCAGCAGGGGTCGGTCCTCCACCCGAACCTGTCCAGCCTCCACCTCCTTGCGTGGAGATTGAGAGACAACAGTTGACAGCTTTTGAACTTCCTCCGGAAGTCTGTGATGTTATCTTGGCAGCCAGGCGTCCCTCCACTAAGACGGTATACGCCTGCAGATGGAATAAACTTGTGGCATGGTGCACAGCAAAGGCTGTGGATCCCCTTTCTGCCCCTCTTTCTGAGGTTCTCTTGTTCCTTCTTTCTTTGGCCCAGCAGGGCTCTGCTCTGGGCACTCTTAAGGGCTATCTCTCTGCCATTTCAGCCTTTCTTAGGCTTCCTGATCAGCCTTCTCTTTTCAAGTCCCCTGTTGTAAATCGCTTCCTTAAGGGCATTACTCAACTTTTCCCTCCTGTTCCCTTGGAATAGCTCAGTGGGACTTGACTTGGTACTTACGTATCTTATGTGTGCTCCCTTTGAGCCGTTACATAACTGTCCTCTCAGGCTTCTGACTTTGAAAACTGCCTTTCTGGTGGCCATCAACTCTGCGCGCAGGGTGAGTGAGCTCCAAGCTCTTTCTTCCAAGCCTCCCTTTCTGGCTGTTCATCCGGACAAGGTCGTCCTCAGAACTAGACCTTCCTTTCTTCCAAAGGTGGTGACTTCTTTCCACATTGGTCAAACCATCACTTTGCCCACCTTCTTTCCGCCTCCGCATCCTTCTAAGGAGGAAGAGAGGCTCCACCGTCTGGATCCAAAACGTGCTCTTTCATTCTATTTGGATCGCACCAAACAATTCCGGGTGGATGACCAGCTCTTTGTTGGCTACGTGGGCGCCAGAAAAGGTCAGGCCGTGCACAAGCGGACCATCTCCAGGTGGGTCGTTTTGTTCATCAAAGCATGCTATTCTTTGGCAAAGAAGGAGCCTCCAGTGGGACTGCGTGGCCATTCCACCAGGGCGACGGCAGCTATCACTGCTTTGGGACGGGGAGTCCCCCTTAATGACATCTGTCAGACAGCTACGTGGGCATCTCTGCACACGTTCACCAAACACTACTGCCTGGACAGCCAAGTCCGGAGAGACGGCTTCTTTGGTCGTTCTGTTCTCCAGGACTTTCTGGTGTGAATTTAGTTCTCAGACCCACCTCCGGGGTTGGTATTGTTGGGGTATCTATTCTAAGGTAAGGAATCTATAACTAACTGTTTCTTTCAGATGAACAAGTTACTTACCTTCGGTAACGATATATCTGTAAGAGACATAGATTAGTTATAGATTCCTTACTGCCCCACCCATCCTCCCCGTTCTGTGAACTGACTTCTAGGGTCAGGGAATCCCTTTCAGGGCCCTAGTTTTGTGCACCAGTGGTCAGTGTCTTGCATGGCACTGCGCTTCTGGTGTGGAATGTCGTATAAAAGAACTGACGTCAGCGCGCGAGGGCGGTGTCTAAGTAGCTACCGCGACATCATCCCAGCGACCACGACGCCAACGACGACCGTGGAGTCGACCGATGCCACCTTTCGACGCGCAGGGGTACTGCTGATGAAAAAATTCTCCGGATCCAGTCTGACGCCTGGGGGTAATTCTAAGGTAAGGAATCTATAACTAAGCTGTCTCTTACAGATATATTGTTACCGAAGGTAAGTAACTTGTTCTACTTGGCTATTTTGTCCAACGAAGTGTAAGCGAGACATTGGCTGAATGCTCAATTAAAAATATAAAATTGCTTGAACTATCTTAGTTTGAATAATGTTGGCCGCAGTTTTGTGTGTTCATCCAGATCAGGTGCAGCTTAATTGGCTCAATGTTTTGTGGCTCGGATGAGCGAAAATGATGTGCTCATATTGGCATGGCGAGTATTATTTAAATGGTAGTGAGTGCAGTAATAAACACAGGGGGAGAAGAGGAGCACTCAGGTATAAATGCCCTTACAACTTGTTAGATAACAGTGTAGCTCTTGAGCTGGACTTTTGCCGACATCCACTAAATATGCACCAATGCTTTTACTGCGATTGAAGTCTCACGAAATGTAAATTTAAGGGTCCTATATCAAGAAGGGAGAGGCATGATAAAGATTGGCGAACGAGGTTATCATGTAAAACTAGAGATGGTGAGGATTATTCACAAAGGCATTTTGGAGCATGTGAAGAAGTACTCCTTAAGTACTCTTACGAATTCTTACATGTCTTTGTGAATTGACCCCAAATCATCTGAAGTGGGAGTAAAATTGGATTTTTCGTATACAATTTGTACAAAAAATAAAGACTGTGCTCTCTCTATCTTTTACCAATAGGGAGTTAACATTTGAGGTAGTTTCACAAAGAGTAAGAGTAAGAGTACGTAGAAGACTACTACTTTAGTACTACTTTCTGTACTCATAAAAGCGTTTGTGAATCGGGCCATACAGGTAGAATGAATTGATCAGTATTCAATCCGTCACATTTAAATCGTCTGAGTCTCCCACAGTGTGTGGGATATGCCCAGATTACAACAGATTGATCCAAGATTGCTTTTGTTCTTGTGAGGAGTGCATGCGGTCTAGCAATTCAAGGAGGACAGCCATTTGGATAACAGCAAAGTATGAAGTAAGTTTGTTCACCTCCATAATGGCTCTGACAACCTAAAAATGAAGTGTTAAAGTGCTACCTACACAATTTCCCAGCAGCTAAGAGGAGTTTTCTCAAGCATTTCTTTAAATCTCATTTTCATTATATCACTGCCTCAATAATGTCCATGTTTCACACATTGGACCCTTGACCCTATAGTGTGGGATTACGTGTTAAACCAGCAAAGGTAGAACAGAACTAAAACTGCATAATCATGAGCAAAAGAGTCATTATTTTGCAAATCAGAGCACGCTTTTATTAAATGTCACATTGCCTTACCATCTAAGCACTATCCCACTGCTTGGATATGGATTTAAGCCCTGTATGCTAATGTCCTCTGGAAAGGGCAGGATAAACTATTTCCGAAACAGTGAACAATTGTGAATGAATACAGTACATTGAGCTATTGGAAGGGAACTTGAATGATCCCAACATTACAGAGCCCATGTTGGAAAGTTTTCTTCAAGAACAGCAAGATCAACGTCAATGGAAATAAACAAACATGACTTCGCTTGACTGTGTGCTGCAGAAACAATAAACAGTGAACGTGCAGAAGGAGACATCCATTTTGATAAAGGTGATGTCAAGGCCTAACTGAGGCCTAGCTAGCATAAGCCAGAAAAAGGCACTTTAACATATCATAGTGAATTTGTTTCAAAAGCAATAATATCAAACAAGTGTACACATGTAACTTTGAGTGTAAACCACATTTTGCACAATGTTAATAATACTCAATTCTATAAATTCACAAAAACTCTCACAGTTCTGACTAATGCCAACAGCAACCAAAGTCTTCACAGAACCAGTGCGCGGAAAAATTGACAAACACACAGTAGAACAAACAATCAACATATTTTGGCACTCTATGCATGAAATGTGACAATCAATGATGGAATAAACGTCATTGTTCACTTGGTGGAAGAGTGCTGTGACTTGCCTCGGTTCTACAAGGATAAAGCCCCAGAACTGTATACTCCGAAGAGAGTGACGGTGGAGCACACATTACTGAAGCGTAATAGATTTGGGCGAGGAGCACAAAGGATTTGATTAAGGCTGAAAGTGCATATAATCAACAAGGGAAGGTACAGCTGGGAAATAAAGAGGGAAATATTGGGCAAAGCATCGACGAGAGAAGAAAATAAATTGTGAGGATGCATAACAGGTGATAAACGTGAATAGAAGTGGAACAGAGATAAAACAACTGGGAGATGCTGCCAGGCATCTAGGATTTTAAGGTATCCCTTACCTTTGTAAGCCTCTATGGTTCTACCTCTCATGCCCCAGAAGTCCTGCCCCTTTACCTGGAAGTGAGCATTTGAGGCACAGATTCTGGCTTCCAGGATCCTGTTCTCCAGAGTTTCCATGCTTGGGCTCTTCTGACTTCACACTCTAGACGAAAATCAAGACCTTTACCTGTACGCACTCTAAGTTCCTTTCTATTCCTGACATTCCTACTGCCGTGCTAACCCTTACCCTGTGATAGCACAGTGTGGAAGGTCCAACCAGAATCATAACTGAAGCCTCCTCTTTATACCTTCCACATTCAGACTCAATTGAGGAGTTCTTGCCTCACCTCAGGAACCGTTTCTGGAAGTGACGATCATAAATGTTGACCTTCATAAATGATAATTGCTTGGGGATGTGTGGGAGTATCCTTTAGTTAGTGCTGCACAGTTAGTAGAACATTGCAGACGATCAGGTGCTAGCTCTGTCATCAATCCAAGTCCTGTAGATCAGGGAAGATTATAAGTGTGTGCATTTTATGAGCTCTAAATTGTGTTAGTGTTACATTTTACTAACAAACCCTTACAAGTCATAGTATTGCACATATGTCTTTTTGTAGCCAAAAGCTGCACAGTCTGATATGCCTTACAAGGCCTTGATGTGGATGTGAACTAAATTCATAAAATGCACATGAACATTAAAGCAGATGTATGATTTACACACTGTTGTATTGCTCACCCGCTGTATCCTACACATTCTCAATAATATTTACTGATTACCGTTGTCTGACCAATATCATGCCGCACAATGGATTTAAATTTGGGTTATATTGTTTGAGGTATTGTGGAGCAGATAAGTGTTAAAGGGCAATGTGGCTGGAAGTGTAAGTCATACCGTGAACTGCCCTGCATGATGTATGTGGTAACATATACCATGGAAATAGTTATGGTTTACTCACAGTGCTTGTTTATTTGTGGGTTATCATGATTTATGTTTGTACATCTGCTGTACTCAATCATTTGTTTTAATACTCCCCTTTATTGGCATTTTTGAAATTACATAAACATTTCGGTTCTTGTCTGTCTATATATTTATAAAAACATACATGTCATTGAAGGATCTAAATGTGGCATTAGAAGTATCCTGTGCTGTGCTGTGCAGGCCTTACTGCTCGAGGAAAGACATATGCACCGTATGAATAATGAAAATGGAATGAGGGCACATGCGCCCAGCTCTTATTTATTAACCCTATCACAGGATATCTGATGTGGATGGGTGTGGGCAAGTGTGAAGGCTTGCCCTCTGAGAGAGGGGGCTGTGCAGTGACATGTCCTCATGCACACTACTTTCCTACTAAAATAGAGGTCAGAGAGTTCAACGGGGAGATACAAAACAAAGAAGACAAAACTGTATGTCAGCAACTCTCAGAATCAAACAGCAGGACAGTGGAGGATGTGGAACAATTAAAATTGACATTGGCTGAAAGAGGACAGAGCCACTCACATGCATTAGTTAACCTGATGATGAATGAGGGCACGAACACTGATGCAGACAGGTCCAGAATCTTTGACCATGCAAGGCAGAACGATGCTGTGAGTTTGGAGTCAGTCCTCCTTGCTGATGCCTTTGAGAGCTTGTTCTCACATCAGGAGAGTTGCTGAAGCCACATTACTCACAATGTACGACTTCCAAAGGCATTCTTAAAGGGACTTGGAAAATGGTTGTCAAGTATCTGGCGTGCTTCTCTTGAACACCTCTGAATCTGGTATCCCTCACTGGAGAAGTGCTGAGTCCATCTTTCAGGTGCCTTAGATATGTCCTCACAGAACTGCATTTGGGGTGTGTTATGGCTTTTTCTGAACCATATGCTGGCCACTGCAGTACCACTGACAAGTCCCTGCAAAAACACTTGGAAAACACTTTAGGGCAGGTGGGTCATGGTCAAGGTCAAGGCATGCTGAAGACCAGACAAGGACATTGTTGGAGTGAGTAAATTGAATGTTGATGGTCAGCTGGTAAGTTGCTGGTGATTAATTAATTTATTTGGCCTATGCAAGGCTTTGATGATTCTTTTTGGCATGGATGCCATTGTGTGTAACACAGCCAGTGGGGGTGACTAGACAGTTTCTATGAGAAGCTAAGGGTAGAAATCTAATGCATGTGCCTGCAGCTTACTCTGATTTTCCAAATGAATGTTTTTCAAGTTGTTGCTATACGTCAGTTGCCTGCCTGTTGTGTGTCGATGAGTACTCTTGCAGCCAGCAGTACTAGTTTGTGACTTTGGTGATCTTTTTTTAGAATCTTTTTGAATTTTGCAATTTATAAACAAGTCAAGATGAGCACATCCAGGTTCGCAAGAGATACAGTAAAGAGACCATAATGTATGCAATACATAACGTATACAGAACTGGTCATGAACGTTTGTCCAAATATCTAGAGGGCTAACCAGATCGATGATGCTCCAGTAATGTTCCGCACTTTATTGGCGCCTGTCTTTTTAAAACTGATAGATGAGGCACCCTACACTAAAGGGTGAGAAGTGAATAAAGCAAAACCATTCAGAACAACAATGGAGAGCGATGGGTGGCATGGTTATGCCAACAGTGGAAAGGTAGGATGGCATAATGGGGGACGGGAGGGTGATTTGAATAGGGTAGTGAATATAAGTGTAAATGTACAGGGGTGTATGCATGCAACTGTGTGATATATGGACGTTTAGGAAAGGCACAGTCACTATGCGTCTTCGGGCGTCACCCCCCTTCAGTCAAGTGCAGTCGAGGAGGGCGGCTATGTCATCTATCAGCAAGCCATGCATTTACGGTGGATGTGTCATCCCTGGGGTGAGCCTGAAAGGCAGTGTGCAGCACCTTCCACCCCGTGAAAGGGGATGCTTTCTCGGAACCTTGGTCTCCTCACATGTGAGTGCACCATGCCACCATCCCCGCCCAGACCACCAGTGATTGACACCACATAAGCACCTTTGGTGGCACACTTGAGTTCCAGTGCTTAGTCACCATGTGCTTCACAAGCAACAGTGCTGGATCTATGAAGCAGCATGCAAGCCTGTTCTTCAGACTATGGAGTTAAAGCACCAACGCGCAAGCTTCCAGTTGTGAAGGGTGTGTCTGCCAGTGATGCGACCAAGATGTGATGTAGCCCCCTGCCAGTACAGTGAAAGGGAGGGGCAGGACCAGAGCATGTGAAGCATATCCGCATCGAGCAAATGGCAGCGGGGGCAGCAGGAGTTTACGCCAGGGAAGTACTCATTTAGTTTTGCAGGAGTGAGGTAAGCTCTATGTAGGAGGAAAAATTGAATGAGCTTGAATCTGGTGTTTCTGGGCACCTTAACAGGGGTACGCTAATATTCTGTCCAACTCCGAGTGCCCTACCAAAGTCTGCCTCCCATTCAGTCCTCAGGCCCCTCAGCTGCACCCAGGTGTGTTCTCCAAGGCTTTTGGTCAAACCTCTGATGAGGCATCTGCTGTGGCTCATGACATTGATATTGGAGAACCTCATGTTGAGTCCGTTCATCCGTGTCTATGCCTCATTCTGAACAGAACACTTGTGTCAGTGTTATAAGTTAAAAAGTGACAAGCAGTATTGTGATATTGTTTAGTGATCTCTTCAAAAGGGAGGAAAATGCTATCCTGAGAAAAGGATGCTGGCCTTGCACAAATGGTTGCAAGGCCAGCAGACACCCAAAGTCGCAAGATCTTAGCAACTCCTATTCCTCAACAGGTTAAGGAGAAGAGTTTGGGCCATGAGACAGTCCTCTCTTGGAGCATACATAAGCAACACCTAAGAAGAGGCAGTGGGGTTGTCTACTGGCACCTTGAGGAAAGAAATGTAGTTGGAGCGCCTTCCTTTGTAGTGAAGCCACTAGAGTGGCTGTGTCTACTAAGTACAGCTGGGAAAGCCAGCAGCAAACCCACTGCAGGTAGGAGGCCAGATAGTAATGTTCAAAGTAGGGAGTCCCCAGGCATCCCTGGACCATTGGTTGCCACATCTTGGCCAGTGTCACCCGACGGCGACCATTGCCTCCGATTAATTCATCCAGCAACATGTGCAGTGTGAGAAAGAATGACTGAGGGAGAAGTATGGAGAATGACAGAGGGAGAAGTATGGGCAGTGTGAGGATATGGGTGTATTATATGGTCTGGCTGTGTAGCCTTACCATTGAATAAGCTCTCAAAAACTGCCTTGAGTCTAGTCAGGCTCATTTGAACAACCTTAATCCTAACTCTGTACACGCTATGCTGCTCAAAGCCATAGCTACCCAAAGGAACTTAATGTAATGCATTTAACAGTACCAAACAACAAAACAAGAAGGCCACAGAGCATGAAAGAAACACAACACCAAATTTTAAAAATAGAGTATATTTTTATGTATGTTTAGAGTCCTTGATGAGCAAAATCAACTGGAGGGTTCCTGAGATGCAATTGAAAGGTTTTAAAACATTTTTCAATTCAACCGCAGACATTGGTCTATTTAAAGTTTGCACACCTTTGAACAGTTAGTTCCACTACTCCGGCCCAGTTTGGGTGACCAAATCAGACAGGGAGAAGGTCTAGGGGGGCATTGTGGTATATTTAGACAGTTACCTTGCCACTAGAGAGTTTACCAGTTCAGTTCCAGCTATTACAGTTCGACCGTCATGGACGATAATGGAGTGGTCCTGATGCTGAGGATACTGGATGAAAAGATGCTCAAGGATGCTCCGGTTGCTGTGCAGACTACAGTGGCGCCTTTGTGTTTATTCCTTGGTCCAAGGGTCGTGTGAGGCAACTTTGGCCACAGGGTCAGGGTCCAACGAAGTCCTCTTCGAGAATGTAAAAGGCCAGCTGCAGCAGGGCTACCAGTCCCCTTATACAGTGGTCACAGCCAAATCCTTTAGTGGGGTTAGTCTCCCTCTTGGGCAACCAATCTAGACTATGACAGCACTCCAGGGTCTGGCTGACTCAGGTGCAATTTTTGGCATTCGAGAATAGGTCTCTTGGGGTGTCCAGCAGCAGCTAGCAGCAAATCATCTGCAGTGGCTAGCAACTTGCCGGTTTGGGCTTCTTCAGCTTTAATGTCCCTGGTGCTGTTTCAGGGGGCCAGGCAACTGACCCATGGAGTCACTGCTTCGGTCTGGGGCTGGGGTGTGGCTTTTCCTCGAGCCAAGAGCCACAGGCACAGTCCTAACTTCGCTAGCCCAGGGTGCAGCCGGCGCAGTCCAGTAGATGGTGCAGCCTCTCTTTGTGCAGTCCAAGGGGCAGCAGGGCAGACCTTTTTCGGTCCTTGTTCCAGTTCTGAAAGGACCGGACTTTCAGGGTGCCAGGGGTACCATATTTAACCTGTGAAAATCCCGTGAGGGGTCAATGCAGTCACTAGCCAATGGGCTACCAGGTCCCCCACCTCCTGTTGACGACATTCCAGCAACGTGTGGCACCGAACAATCCCAGAGTGCACCATTCCACCCACTCCCAAGATAAGGGGCTTTTTATTCCATCCTAGAGGTGTGGTTACCTGAGGGCTACACGCCAACGGGAAAACTGTTTTGGGCACTGGTTTTCCCTCCCTGTCTCCAGCCTGTCTACCTGAACAAAGGGCAGCTCATTGAGTGTTTTCGCCATTTGACCACTAAAGGCGACTTTACCTTTGAAGCTCGCCTTTTGGGCTAACACCCTGAGTGGCGTCCTCCAAGAAGAAAGGGACACCTCTCCCTATAGCAAGCTGCTATTGTTTCCAAGCCTGGGGGTCGTTCATGCTACTCCCCAGGTGTGCAGAATGCTGTCTGTAGGGCAGGGTCCGTGTGAGGCCACTGGACCAGCTGGGTCACAGAGTGGCAAATTTCTAAAAGTTGATTTACTTTAATAGTGACATTAAATTCATCCTGTGCATCAGGTCTGGTTTAATGCCATGATTAATTTGATACCTTACAGTACCCAGTTAGGTAGTCCCATGCAGAAATTAGCCAGGCTGGGGTGCCAGTCTGTAACCCTGTGTTAGCCAATGGGGCTACTAATGTTTCCACAGCAAAACGACAATTTTAGAAGTGTTGCTGTTAAGACATATACAAAATACATGTCCTACTTAATAATATACAGCTCTCTGCCTTAGGGCTCTATAGGCCTTCCTTAGGGGAGACTTGCATATATCGTTAAGGGAAGGGGTGGCTTTGCCGTTAATGGTAATGGCAAAGTCAAACTGACAGTGTGACAACTGCCCTTCCAGTCTGCAGTGGCAGGCTGGGAGACATTTTGTACTTTGTTTTACACAGGTTGGCACAAACAGTGTTGCAGCCCTGGCAGGACGCTCTGCCTTACATGCCCTTGGTACCCTGGGCACCATATACTAGGGACTTATAATAAGTCAGTACTTGCCAATTGTGGATAGCCAATTTGACATGCGCTTTTTAATGGGTCAGAACACTGGTAGTGAGGTAAGTAAGTAAGTCCGTTTTTATATAGCACAGCTACTCACCCTTACGGGTCTCAAGGCGCTGGGGGCCGTCGTGGAAATTAAGTGAGCTATTGCCCAGAGTCACATGGTGCTGAGCTGAGCTACTGCCGGAGCCGGGGATCGAACCGTGAACCCTGTGCTCCGAAGTCAGCTGCCCTGGCCGCTGCACCACACCTCTCCACCTGGTCTGGTTACAAGGCCTCAGTACACTCTCAGAGTCGAAAAACCAGCAGCTAGCTGTCCAAAAGGAAAAGACACACAGATGATGGACGGAATGCAGAGCAAATCAAACATTCACCCCCAGTCAATAGATCTGGGTTAAGTCCATTGTTCCTTTGCTCACCATGCCACCCCAGTTTAGACCCAGCCATATGCAAATCAGTCTTGACCCTGTGCCTCATGGGAACAGTCTTGATGGAACTGTCAAACCAGGACCTCCCTGAATCGGAAACAAGCATACTAGGACCGGTTACGGGGCATCACCCCTCATCAGCCAGGCTAGCTTGAATCCAGTGGCATAGTGAGCCCGGGACCCACGTCTGGGCATATCCGGCACACTTAGGGCAAGAAAGCAAAAGACACACAGATGATCAATTGTTCTTTTTGCATTTGTCACCCCGAGTGGGACGGGTATGCCCAGACATGGGTCCCGGGCTCTCCATGCCACTGGAGTCAAGCTATCCTGGATGATGAGGGGTGAAACCCCGAAACCGGTCCTAGGATGCTTTTTTCCAGTCCAGGGAGGACCTGGCCTGGCAGTTCGAGCTGGACTGTTCCCATTGGGCACAGGGTCAAGACTGATTTGCATATAGCTGGGTTCAAACTGGAATGGCATGGGGAGCAAAAAAACGATGGCTTTAGGCCCGGATCTCTGTACTTGGGTGAATGTATGACATTGTTCTGCATTCTGTCCATCAATTGTTCTTTTTGCATTTGTCACCCCGAGTGGGACGGGTATGTCAAGACGTGGGTCCCGTGCTCTCCATGCCACTAGAGTCAAGCTATCCTGGCTGATATGGGGTGAAACCCCAAAACCGGTCCGAAGATGCTTGTTTCCAGTCCAAGGAGGACCTGGCCTGGCAGTTGGGGCTGGACTGTTCCCATTGGGCACAGGGTCAAGGCTGATTTGCATATGGCTGGGTTCAAACTGGAAGGCATGGGGAGCAAAAAAACGATGGATTTAGGCCCAGATCTCTGTACTGGGGTTTATGTATTACATTGTTCTGCATTAAGTCCATCAATTGTTCTTTTTGCAGCTGTCCAAAAGGGGCACAAAGTGGGCGGAAACTGCAAAACGCCTGTTTCCCTACAGGCAGGTTGGGAAAAAATTATAAGAGTCCAGGGGGCATGGTCATTTTTGAGCGAGCAAATCTGGCATTAATAGATAAGTTAAGGGTCCACCAAAGGACCACCTGGCTTGTGAGTGCCGCTGCTGCTCTAATGACCATACCGTCTAGCAAATCTTGCTCCTTCTGATAAATATGTACCCCAGGTAGCAGAACGTAATGCACTACCCCTGAGTGGGGCTCCACCGCGCAATCGACAGTGGTGTCAGATGTAGTAGGAGAAGTGGAAATACACAAGGTTTACAACAATTAATTTGACGTCCGGATGTTTGGTGAAATCAAGCAGGACCTGGGCTATATCAGCATGGTTTGCTCTGACATCCCTTAGATAAAGCAGCATATTGTCTCCGTAGAGTGAGATGGCATGTAAGCCATCATCCAGGGGAACGCTCCAAGTCTCTCCTCAGCGTGATCTGATGGCGATTGGCTCTTTCTCCAAGGCAAAATGAGAGGGGAGAGCGGGCAGCCCTGTCGACTACTGCGATGAATGAGGTCTCTAAGCTGTTCAATTTTTTATGTTTTTATGCAATCATTTCTGTTGGCCCTGTCACTTTAAACCTTCAGTTATTATGGCAGTCTCCAGGCAATCTGTGAACCTTAGGCTCGAGAGCAGGTGCTAGCTTGGTCATTTGTTTGTTGAAATTTTATTCACAAGCTTGGAGGAGCTATCTTAGCTTGTAGTCGATCAGTCTACTCTCAGCCTCGGGGAGCTTGGGCTGCATGTGCCCTGTTACTGCTGAGGAAAACCAAGGGCAGGATTAAGTTTATAACTCACGTATCATCTTCACTGCTTTTTGCTAGACTATTTATCCTACTCCTGACCATGGTGTGAATAGGTCCTACTGCCACTGTTTTCTAGGGGCAGTATTTGTGCAGAAGCCTCTGGGCTGATTACTGAATGATGGTGAAGTGGGGCTGTGATGCCAATGCAGGTGGCAGGTCTGTTCTTCCCCTTTGGCAGTGCTGGAGGGCTGATGCAGCTCACAGAAACTTCAGATGCCATGAGCACCCGTCAAATGGCCTCCTCAAGATGAGAGAGAGGGTGAGGCCTCTTAAGGGGACAGGAGGGAGCATCAGTGGGTGGTAGACTGGGAGACTCTTCATTGCCAGGCTTCAGCTCCTGAGATAGTGATGCAGGTGGTGCTGTGACAGTCAGCCTCTTTTTTTCTCCGCCTCAGTGAGTACCAGCGCTAGGTTAGACAAGAATTAATGAGTGCCCTCGGTGTGAGGAGGGTGTAGAAGCCTCAGGTTTGACATCATTGATGCTTTTCCTTTGGCCTATGGTGACACTTCCCCATCAATAGCACAGGTGGCAGGTGAGTACCCTGAACAGTCAGCGCTGTCTGGAGCTGTAGTTTGTTTAGATTTCTTTATTGATTTTACATGACCTAAACAGTCTTTAATAACAGAACAAATAAGTACGCATATTTGAGTCTAGCGATCCTACCAGAAGTAGGGTATCGCACAGTTAGAGTAAAACATTAATTCCCCCCAACTCCTCCCCCCCCCCGAAAGTTCCTCCCCCCATCTTCCATCCCAATGTGATTCCCCTTGTATGTATCTAGAGTGATCATATAGATCTACTTTTGACTCATGGTGTTACTGATGGGGGCTCGGTAAGCCGTAGTAGCCAAAGGTATGTGGGACATGTGAGCTCCCGAAATTCTGAAGTGAGTAGTGATAGGAATGGTTTCCAGAGGTCTTGAAATGAGGCTCCTTGATTGGCAAGGGAGAGAGAGATTCTCTCCATCCCCAAAGTGTACCACAACCGGTGGAGCCACCCCAGATGGGTAGGGAGAGTGCTCGTCCCCCAGTGAGATAAAATATTCTGGAGAGTGGCTCCTAGCGCCAGGCCATCTGCCGGCCTCTTCGTGACTTAAGCGGGAAAGTAAGAGCGTTGGGAAATCCCAGCAGGGTGTAGGCCGGGAAGCGAGGGAGCTGAGTGCGCAAAGTGAGCATCAATGTCATCCAGCACCTGTGACCGGTAGCTAGAGATATTAGGGCATTCCTACAATAGATGAGTTAGTGTACAAGGTGAACTGCAGGCTCTCCAGCTCAGGGGATCCCGAGCCGGGTTTCCTCTGTGGAGTCTTTGAGGGGTCAAATAAAGTAAGTGACTATTTTTGTTGCAGTCTCCATGCTGGCTACATTGTGCGCCGTATGACGAGCTCTATAGTATATGTCTTCCCACTCTTTTCCCGAGAGTGTTCTCCCCAGTTCCCCTTCCCATCTCTTTTGACCTGGGGATTTATCGTCCCTGGGAGCTCTACTGAGCAGGCCGTATAGTTCCATTATAAGGCGAGAATCTGAGTGTTTGGTTACCAACCACCTCTCGAATGGGGTGAGGTGTCTCTGTGCTTTATTGCAATCCCCTGATTGCAGTACCCAGTGTCTGATCTGGTTATAGTGAAAGCGCTCCGTTTCGGGGAGGTTCTGTGCGCGGAAATCTTCGAACATCAGAGGACCATCCACATCAAAGAAGTGGCCAATAGACCTGCGGCCCTCTGAGGACCATTGATTGTAAGATTCCATTGCCAGCCCCGGTGTGAAAGCAGGGTTATTCACGATGGGGGTCAGTGGTGAGGGGAATGTCATTAACGCTCAGGACGTGGCTACTTTATCCCATACCCTCAGGGGGGCTCGAGTGATCAGTGAGAGATAGAGGTTGCCAGGACGAGCCTCCCTGGGGAGGAAAGGGATACCCCACAGGGACTGACCAGCTATGGCCCTGTTCATGATTCAAGGTGCGACCACTCCACAAGTACTCTCAAATGCACCGCCCAGTAGTACTCCTGCAAGTTTGGGACTCCTAGGCCACCCTCTTTTGGAGATCTATATCATAACTCCCTGTGGAGTTGGGGTCTTTTATCCAGCCATATAAAATGTTCCAAATCACGCTGTAAAGAGCGTAAGACTCCGGGGGGAGGTTCTACCGGAACAGTCGGGAAGAGAAATAACCTTTTTCGGCAGGGTTGTCATTTTAACAGCTGCTATGCGGCCTAGCCAGATAGTGTGTGTGGCCTCCACCGTCGCAAATTTTCCCGTATATGCTGGAGAAGTGCGGAATAGTTTAGTGTAGTAGTGCGTTGTATGCTTGCAGCGAGTTGGAGGCCTAAGTAGGGTATTGCGTCGTGGGACCACTGTATTTGGTAGTCGCGCTTCAGTTCCGCTAATGTAGCCTTAGTTAGGGATAGATTAAGGGCTTGGGATTTGTGGACGTTAACCCTAAAACCTGCCGCTTGAGAAAATTGTTCCAGCTCAGCCATAAAGGCAGGGATAGAGACTTAGTTTATATGCAGACGATGTAGTGGTAACGTTGGAAAATCCGAAAGTTTGTTCTTCCCCTCCGAAGCTCACCCCGGTTATTAGAGGGTTGTTGTGGTTCTTTTGGGTCATTGGCTCCATATAAAGAGCGAAGAGAAGCGGGGAAAGAGGACATCCCTGCCTAGTATCCTGCTGAATGGGAAAGGGAGTGGAAGTATACCCGTTTACTCGGACTGATGCCATTGGTTTGGTGTAGCTGCTTAAAACCCAGCCCAGGAATCTCTCCGGGATGCCAAAGTGTCTCGGGGTCGCCTCTAAGTATGGCCAGTGTACTCTGACACCAAACGCATGATTTCTCCAACAAAGCAGAAAAAGCGTTCAACAAAGCTCTGCGCTTTATCGATGATGTGTAGGAGGCGCTTTGTGTTAGCGCACTGGCGATTGGGCACAAAACCTGCTTGGTCTGGGTCTATCAAACCTGGGAGAAGGGGGGACAGACGTTGCGCTAGGATCCCTGTAAACAATTTAAAGTCTACATTAAGGAGGGAGATTGGCCTGTAGGATGCACAGTGGCGTTTATCTTTACCAGTATCACTACTACTGATGCCTCGAGCATTGTTGATGGGAGTGGGGAAGAGATCCCAATGGAATTGTATACTCTCAGGAGTATTGGTGCCAATATGGGGCAAAACGTTTTATAAAAAAAGGGAGGGAAAGCCATCTGGGCCTGGGGATTTGAGCAATTTCTGTCTGGAAATGACTGAGATCACTTCTATTTTAATCGGGGAGTCAAGTGACTCGGCCTGGTCGGGCGCTAGTTTGGAGAGATTTACTTCCTGCGTGTATTGGGCCGAGGTACCCAAGGGAAGACGTTGTGCTTTGTATAGCTCCGCACAATATTGGTGGAATGTTTCTGCAATGCCCTGGTCTGAGGTCTGTTCCTGCCCTAGCGGGTTGACCACTGATGAAATACCAGAAGCCTGCCACTGAGCTCTAAGTCTTTGGCTAATAGTCTACCGCATTTGTCCACCCTCCCTCCCCCGGTGTAGAAGGTGTGTCGAAGTCGAAGCGCTGGGTATTCTGCCCTATCCAGGTCTAGGCCTGCTAATTGAGCTCAGGCGGCCTCTAGCTGTCTCTAGATCCGGGGGGGGGGGGTGCCCGTTCTCTGGTGTTTACGTTCAAGCTCCTGTACTTTTTGTGTGAGGTGGTCTCTTTTCTCTGTGGATCTTATTATCCGAGGAGGCGATGGCAATAAATTCCCACCTGATAACCGCTTTTAGGGTATCCCATAGGATAGCTATAGGGGTTTCAGGAAGGACATTCACCGCTAAGTAATCAGTTAACGCTTTTGTAATCTGCTGCACTACCTCCGGGCGCTGTAGCATGGTATCTTTAAGGCGCCAGGATCGGGGCGAGGGACGAGTCCCTGGAAGGGCAAGAGTCAAGCACACTGCTGAGTGGTCTGATGGTGAACAGGCTAGTATGTCTGTCTGTTGAACATGGGATATGTCTTCTTCAGTGGCCAAGAAGTAATCTATCCTAGCATAGGTCTTGTGGGAGTGGGAATAAAAGGTGTACTCTCTATCTGTAGGGTGGAGGGTCCTCCAAACGTCGATCAGTCCAGTCTCCCGGAGCATCCGCTGACCCTCTTCCGTAAGAGCTCCTGACTGACCCTGGCTTTGGGCCGATCTCTGTCTCGTTATCGAAGGCTAGATTAAGGTCTCCCCCCATTAACAGCATCTGGTCAGGTGATCTAGATCTCTCTAAAACCGCCCTGTGTAGGAATCCCTACTGCCCCTCGTTTGAAGCGTACACTGAGCCTATGGTGAGATTGTGGGAACCGATCTGGAAGGTGTGTGCCAGCAATCTTCCCTTGAGCTCTGCTGTATAGGGCCAATCCGTCCTGTGAACTTAGATGAAATAAGGATGGCCACCCCTGCCGTTTTACTTGTAAGGGAGGAAAATAGCTGGTGAGGGAATGCCTTGGAGAGCAGTCTGTGTGTCCCCCCCCAGAGAGGAGATGTGTCTCCTGAAGGAGACATACATGTGCCTCTGTATTTTCGAGATAGAGTATGGCCCGCCTTTTGACCGGGTTGTTGATGCCCTTTATATTCAATGTGACTATTTTAAGAGGCTGGGTCATCTCGTAGATCTGCGCGGGTGGTGGTGCGAGGCCTGCCGGTGAGGCAAAACAGCAGAGCCTGCTTGCATTTTAACCAGGGGAGTGTTGAAAGCTGGTGACAAAGCATTGAGGGGATCCAGGAGGTTAGAATCTTGTCTATCTGGGAAGGGAGGAGGACCGTGCAAACTCTTTACTCTACAACAAACATGAAACAGTAATTGAAAAACATTGTCAATGTCCTGGGTGATCTGATCCATGAGAGAGGGTGAAAGATGCCAGCAGGTCCCATCCCGCCACCTGTCCCGCTCAGTCCCCTCCCCGCCAAAAGGATGAGTAGATCAAGAAAAGAGGACCGCCAGGGCCCCAGGTAGTGTGTTTGTGGTTGATTGCTTTCCCTTTTATTCTGCAGGATCAGCATCTTCTCCCAGTGAGGCCAGGACCGCCCTCCTCTCCCTGGCAATTGTCTCCGGGTCCGGACAAAGGCGAACTGACGAGCGACCCGCTGTCTGCCATCTACGAAATTTGGGATTTCCCCCGGGGGATTCTCTGTCAAATTTAGCAGCTGGCCGGCCTCCTTTAATGAGCAGATCTGATGACTCTTCCCTTCCCATCGGAATATCAACCGGAAGGGATGGCCCCAGGAATACGGGACCTCAATAGACCGCAGATGGGTTGTGATTGGCCTGAACACACTCCTTTTTTGCAAACTAGAGGCCGCAATGTCCTGATATAGAATGGGCAGGTGGCCCCGGAACTCGATTGGATGATTGTCTCTTGCTTTGATGAGAAGGTGTTCCTTGAGCTGGAATCATGTACACCTGTGAGGATATTGGCTGGGGGAGTTGGGGCGGCCTTCTCGGGCCTGCTCGATGCGTGCGATCTAGTTTGATTTTCACTCTATTCTAGGAGCTCCACCAGATCAGAAAGAGTTCCTGCACAAACAGGGCAAAGTCTTGTCCCTCTGCTCCATGCGGGATAACTCGAGTGCCTATGTTCCGCCGGGAACGGTTTTCTAAATCCTCGGCATGCGCCTGGAGGTCTAGGTGTTGGTCTCTGAGGCGGAGAACTTCTTGTTTGAGTTGTTCCATCTCCTCGTCCCGGGTATTGCCTTGTGTTTCCAGCGTGTCCACCCTGTCTCCCAGCGAATCCAAGTCTTTGCGCACCTCTGGTTTCTCGTGCCAACTCCTTTTTCATTGTTTGTAAATAGTCTTTTAAGGAGGCAAACAGTGTTTCCAGACAGGAGCGAGTGACGGGGGCCTCAGCGTCTCCGGCATCTATGACTGTTGAGGCTCCTGGGAGGGAGGCCGGTGTTTCAGTGCTGGAGGAAGGCGTTTTCATGAGGAGAACCTTAACTGAGTGGTCCTTTTTCCCCTTACTAGTGGCCCTGATCTGGAGCGTGGGGTTCTTGCGATAGCTGAAAGTCTAGATTTGAGTTCCCCAGAACCTCCTTGTATCTTCAGTCTGCCTGGGGGCACAACTCGCGATCAGCCCCCTAGGGCATAGGTGACCGCGAAACCGGCCCCCGCCCAGACAGCAGGGGCCCGTGGACGACTGCGATGACTGCTCTCTAGATATCCGAGAGAGCAGAGCCTTCAGGACTAGGCTCTTTCCGATCTCCCCGAGGGGACCCCCACCCGGGCGGCTCAGTGTCCAGACGCCTTTGCTGGTCCCAATTACAGGTGAGGGGGAGAGGTCTTAGCTTGCTATGAACACCGTGGATGGCGATGCAGGGCCCGATAGGCCGGCCAGTTAAACACTTGAGTGTGGAGGGGGCCCAGCAGGACCTTTGTATGGGGCCTCTTGTTTCGTGCTAGGTCTGACTGCAGGCTTGGCTCCCCACATTGGGGAGGGAGACTGCGCCCCCGGACCTCTCTGAATTGTTGCAGATGGGGGTGCAGGTATTGCCGTGTGGAAGCGGGCTACAAGTCCTTAGCTCTCCTATCCCCCCCCCCACGCCTGCCTCTACAGTGCCTTGTGTCCCAGTCTCTGAGGGCTGCTTTCCCCACTGGCCTGTCTCCTTTAATTGTCCGACTTGGTCGGTGTGCTGGTAGCCCCCCCCCTTTCCTCCGTCCTGTGTCTCCCCGGGGGGGAGGGGGTGCCACTGACATCTCTTCCTGACTAAGCTCGCCCGAAGGGGAGGAACCACCCGCAAGGCCCACTCAATCAGCGGCCACCGGATCACTCCGTCTCCCAGGCCTGTGCACTCTGCTCCGATGCTTGCAGTGCCAGGCTGGGAAGTGCCGTTCCAGTCACTACTCCGCTCCCCCGCATGGACGGGGCATGGGTCTCGTCCGATCTCAGCCGCGTCTTCGGGCGGCTCGTTACTGCTGCCAGACGCTCCCCCGCTTAGGCCTCGCGTCCGGGGCCTGTAGTAGCTGCTACGCCGCCTCTCACAGCTCTGCAGGCAGACGGTCAGCTGGAAACCCAGAGCCCCGGCCATGATCGCTTTTCTCCGAGCCACACCAGCTCCGGGGCGCCTCCAGGTCTTCGGTAGGGGAGGAGCCTCCAGGTCTTGGGTAGGGGAGGAGGAGGCTTGGGACCCCCTTCCGGTCCAGCTAGTCGATGCTTGAGCTACGGGCCCTGTCGGCGGGATGGAGTGACGAGTAGGTACGACCTACTAGGTCGCCATCTTGGCCATGCCCCCTGGTGCTGTAGTTTATTTTTTTTTTAAATATCTTTTTATTAAAAGTAAGATCGGACATTCCAGACTGCATTAGAACATGAATACAAATAGGGCACTATTGATACATAAACAGGCAGTTAACATGGAAGCCGATGGTCCGGCCGTACATTTCAAACAAGTCTCACCAGTGGCCGATCTAGTAAGTCCTCGACTCCCCCTGTTAGCGGGGGTGCACACAGTCTCCCCCTGTATTCATTCCATTTTTCCCAGACCTGTGACCATTTAGCAGGGCACCCCCTAGAGAGATATACAGTCTTTTCTGTCAATATACACCAATCCATATCCTTCCGCCATTCACCTACAGTTGGTGGGTCTCGCGCCTTCCATTTTCTAGCTATGTTTCTTCTTGCAATCATGAGCCCCAGAGTCACCCATATTCGTTCTTTAGAGGTCAAATCTGTTGGGCCCCAGATGTTCAGGAGACTCAGTTTGATGTTACTCTCAATTTTCCGCCCTACCACACTCTCCATGCAGCCCTTCACCACTGACCAATACTTCTGAATAGCCATACATTCCCATACTAAATGTATAAAGGTTCCCTCCTGACCACATTTACGGATACACCCTGTCTCAGTACCGTAGCCCATTCTCACCATTAGTGGTCCAGTGAGGTATATTCTGTGAAGTATCTTCAATTGTACTAATCGAAGCCTCGAGGAAATGGCCACTTCCCTGGGAGAGGCCAGCGCCTCCATCCATTCTTCATCGTCGAGCTCAGCAACATCATAGTCCCACTTTGCTCGAAGCCCAAGCAGGGGGTCTAACGTATTATTCATTAATTTTTTATAAATTAGTGAAATGGCTTTTTCCGGCAGGTCACCGTCTAGGACCCTGTCCTCAAGCGGGGAGAATTCCGGCGGTGTCTCTCCCTTCTGCATCACAGCTAGTAAAGCATGGCGGATCTGAAGGTACCTGTAACGTTCGGTATCGGCCAGCTCATACTCTTCCTGCAATTGACCAAAGGGAATTATGTCACCCTTCTTCCAGAGATCTCCCACCCTCAAAATTCCAATTATGTCCCATCTGTCAAATCCCGGGTGTGTCTCAAATTGCCTAATTGGTCGCTGTGCCAGAGTGGTGTGGCCTGCGTGATCCTGCCCTCCCATCCCAAGCTCTTTGTAGCTGCTTATCATACTTGGACCGCATGCCCCGTGGGCCCAGTGAGCTATATCTTTGCTGGGTTTGAATACAATGCACCTGCAAAGCCACCCCCAGGGAAGCCCGGGTCCTCAGGTGGCCGATATGTACAGTGATTTATCGCGGCGAGTTGAGTCGCCCAGTAATACTTTCTGATGTCTGGGAGGCCGATTCCTCCATCGTACCATCCCCATGTTAGCTTCTGAGTGGCGATCCTAGGCGGCTTGCCGTCCCATAGAAGGTCTCTTAGGGCACCATTAATGTCCTTAAAGTATTCAGACCCCACTGGGTGCGGTGTGTTTTGCAAGATGTACACGAAACGCGGGAGGGACATCATTTTAAATAGGGCTTCTCGCCCTAAGAGGGATAGTGGGCGCGATCTCCAGTGACGGACATCACTCTTAAGTGTAATGGGGATTGTAGGTTGTAATCGTGAGAACGGGATGGGTCTTTGGATACTCAAATCCCCAGATATTTATAGTCTCCCTTTGCTTCTGTGATTGTGAAATCTCTGGGTAGCGAAGGTGGCTCCCCACTTAGGACGTAGAGAACGGATTTAGACCAGTTAACCTTATATCCCGTGAATCTACCAAAAACAATGAAGATGTGAAGTATCCTGTTTAGGGAGGCTGTTGGCGATGCGAAGTACAATAAAATATCATCAGCGTATAATGAAATACGGTCTTCCCAACCTTCCACCCACCTGAGTCCCCTGACAACCGGGTCTTTACGTATCCAGATCGCCAGTGGTTCAAGCGTCAGGGCGCAAAGAAGAGGGGAAAGGGGGCAACCCTGCCTGGTGCCCCTGCTGAGTGTGAAAGTAAAGGATTTCCTGTTATTGACCACCACTTGGGCGAGCGGATCTCTATACAGGAGTCGAATCCATCCAATGTATTTCTGCCCGAACCCCAGTTTCCGCAACACAGCAAACATATAAGGCCATTCGATGGTATCGAAGGCCATGGCCGTGTCAAGTGACACGACCACCGCATCTTCCCTGATCGTCATGGCACGGTGTAGTACTCCGTGGAGTCTCCGCAGATTGAGGGAAGTATTTCTGGCTGGCATAAAGCCCGATTGGTCCGGGTGAACCAGCTTCGTGATGACCCGCAGTAAACGCGCAGCCAAAACCTTCGCCAATATGTTGGCTTCCGCATTGAGTAACGAAATTGGCCTATAGGAAGAGCACTTGTTTTTCGGCTTCCCACCCTTATGAATGACCACAATCGTTGCGAGTCTCTGGTCAGCTGGAAGTACTCCCACTTCCACACTTTCCTGGAACATTTTGGTTAAATAGGGTGCAGTTTTACTCAGAGTAAGTTTAAACAGCTCAATGGGTAAGCCGTTGGGACCCAGTGCTTTACCACCCCTCAAATCTTGTATAGCCTTTTCTATCTCCAAACACGTCAGTTCATGGTCCAAGTCTGCGCGCTCCTCCTCAGTGAGCAGCGGCATCGAAATATCTCTTAAAAAGGAGACCGCCTCCTCCTACGTATGTGGTGTCTGCGACGTATAAATTGTCTGAAAATAGTGACCAAATGCATCCACTATCTCCTGCGGTTCGGTGAGAATGTTACCCTCCTCTGCTTCTATTTCCACCACTACTCTATTTGCTTGGTCTCTGCGGTCTAGCCAGGCCAAAAGCTTCCCCGCCTTGTCCCCGACATCATATATTCTACTAAGTGTGGCTCTATACTGTGCCCTGGCCGAATCGGTAGCCAGGTCAGTATATTCTTTTATTTTCAATTGCAGAGCCTGTCTGGCTTCTTCAGTGCTGTCATCCAGTAGATTACTCTCCAGCTGTAGTATGTCTCCCTCTAGGTGTACGAGTTCTGCCTGCTTCTTTCTTTGACCCTGCAATTTGGGACAAGGCTGCTCCCCGTATGACTACTTTATAAGCCTCCCACAAAGTCTGGGCTGAGTCTACGGAGCCCTCGTTTTCATGGAAGTAGTTCTCCGTATCTCGCTTGAGTGTATTTCTAATTTGGGGAATTTTAAGATACCATGGGTTGACAGGCGCCATTCTGCCGATTGTTGGCTCTCCCACTTCCAATCGGCACCAGACGGGCGAGTGGTCAGATATACCCCTGGCTAGGTGGTTTACCTCTTTGATACTATCGATCTGGCTTGCCAGCGTTACCACATAATCTATCCTAGACATACGATGGGCACCTGAGTAAAAAGTGTACTGTTGTTCTTCCGGATGGAGCTTCCTCCAGGCATCCACTAAACCCATAGCTCCCAAAAAGCGGTGTATGTGCATTCGGGAGGGAGGCAAGACTCTCGGGGCCAGCGATCCAAAGAATCAGAGACAATGGAGTTAAAGTCCCCACCCGCCACCAGTCTGCCCTCAGGCAGGTCAAGAAGTAGGCTTCCAAGGTCCTTAAAGGCCGAGGCCTGGAGACCCGGAGGTATGTATATTGAGACTAGGTTCAACTTGCGCCCCTCCCACGTCCCTGAAATCGACACAAATCTACCGAGGTTGTCTGTCCAGGTACGGTCGATCGTCATTGGGAAAGTTTTACGTACCATTATTCCCACCCCCCTGGATCCTGAACCAAACGCTGAATGTGCCACCAATTTGAACCCTCTCCTCGACATTGCATTACATGCATTCCCTAATAAATGTGTCTCTTGCAGGAGGATCACGTCTGGGGAATTACGTTTTATAAATTGGAGTACTATGCCCCTCTTTATCTTGTCCCCTAGTCCGTTGACATTCCAGGACAACAATCTAAGTCCATGCTTAGTTGTGGAATCCATACTCATCTGGGGTATTTAAGCAGAAGTCGCAGGAGAAGCCCTTTACAGTATCTAACGGCTAGCGCAGCATTGATCTCCCATTCTGCCCTGCCACCTGCCCATATCGCTTTTCTAAAGGTACTCATTGCATTAGCACAAACGCACCACTGGCTGTCCGTCGTGTCCGAACTACGTTCAACAAACAGAACTAAACTTCCCTTCTCTCCCTCCTGACACTTAAAGGACTCACATGTTGGTCAAAGTCGTAGTAAAATATTGTGTCTGAAATTCTCTGTGCCAGGAGCCCCTCCCCCCTAGACTTAATCAACTTTACCCCTCTCCCTGCATGGCAGTTCCGGAACCTCCCGCCTCCCCAAACTTGCAGAGTGCCTATCGCCCCCCCTCATAACTCAAGGTGCATGTGTCCAACCTGACACCCGTTAACATTAATACAATCAATTACTGGATCAGTGTCACGATGCACTCATCAATGACTTCATTGAATGACAGTGATCAGTCTCGCACCGTTAATATGGAGTTGCAGTTCGTGCCGTGCTCTCTCTAGAGTTGTATTTGAGGGATCCACCACTACCATGTCCAGCAAAGGGGCTTCAACAGGACCCTCACCACCGTCGGGAGTTATACAGACCAGGCATTTCCCAGGCGCCGACTCATTCTGTATGCTCCCTTGGAGGGGATCTCACCTCCCTCTCTCCTCGAGGCAGATCTTGTCTAGGCCGTTGGCTTTGGTGATTCTTCTTGCCAGCTAGCCGCCAGCCGTCCAGCCAGTCCCATGCCTCTTCAGGGGAGGCGAAGAACCAGACGTTGCCCTCTGACTCCTCTTAATTTAGCCGGAAATATCATCGCATACTTTATATTTTTGTCCCACAGTGCTTTCTTTACATCCAGGAAGCTGCGCCTCCGGCGTTGCACCTTTCGCGTGAAGTCAGGGAAAAATGTCACTCTACTGTTTTTTTAAATTCAATAGGTGAAGTGGAGCGCGCCATTTGTAGAATGATATCTCTGTTCCTATAGTTGAAGATTCTCGCAACAATGGATCACGGAGGGGCACCAGGTTTCGGTGTGCCCCCTGGCACTCTATGCGCCCTCTCGACCGTAAAGAATTTTGACAGTCTAGTAGGTTTCAGGTAGTTCATGATCAGGTCCTCCACGAATAGATCTGTTGCTTGTTCCTCTGCTCGCTCCGGGACTCCCAGTATGCGTACATTATTGCGCCTTGAGCACCCTTCATACTCGTCCAGTTGAGCCTGTAGTCGCTCGCTTAGAGTCTGTAGGTCATCCACCCTCCTCTGCAGGGCGGTAATGTCCCTGACGAGGAAGCCTGCGGTCGACTCAACATCTTTGAGTCTAGTGTTCATTGAACGCATGTCCGCTCTAATTAAGGATACTTCCGAGGACACCGAATCAATCCTAGACTCCAGTGACGTTCTCACCGTTGTGATAGCCGTGAGGATATCTTGCAGGGTCGGTTCCTTTGCCCCTTCAACATCTTGTTGTTTCTCAGGTGGGTCTGGAGCTTCCTTCTGATTGGGGCCAGAGCTCTTGTCCCATGCATATTTGTCCAATTTGGTCTGCATGGAGGCCTTGGCGTTGCGACCACCCGCCATGTCCATGTGGTAGAGACCTTCACACAGGTAAGTAGAAACCCCCCCCGCCGAACAGTTCTCGTGTTGCGCAGGATTGATGTTTCTGGGTTGCGCCCTCTCCCAGGAGGAAAATCACTGTCCGTATGGGCCGCTGCTGCCGGTGCTGTGGCCTTCTAACAATTCCGCCACTCCTGCGCCCAGGGTTTTCCAACAAGCACACCCGCCGCGTTTCAGGCAGCTGCTCGATGGTCAGCAAATGATCTCCAATATGAGCCCAGGTTCTCCTTCAAGGCTGCAGGGCTTCCCCAGATCACTAGTGAATGCGGTGATCCCTGGAGGAGCCGGCTCTCCTTAATTACAGCCGATGAATATTCCCAGGCCGAGCGGCGCTGCGCCGCGTCAACCACTGCTGCCCACGTATTGTTAGTGCCTTGTTAATGTCTAATTGGCCTCTCAGACCGATCTCCAGCGCTGCTTTGTGTCATAGGGTCAGTCTGGGCCCCACGGTCGTCCCCTGGGCTCGGAACCTCACCGCGGGCCCAGCGCATAGCCTCAGGCGTTTCCAACCCTGGCCGGGCGCACCAGAGGACGGGGGGGGGAGGAAGGAGGGGGCAGCCCACCGTATCTCCTCCTCGCTGCCCCCAACTTGCAGTTCCAGGAGGGGGGGCCCAGGCGCTCTCTAAAGCCGGATCGCTCGCCCCCTCCTCACCTTCAGGTACGCTCCAGCAGTGCCGGCCTCCCTACGCCGCCTCGGTTCCGTCGGCCGCCTCAGAGCCGATCGCGCTCGGGCCGTTCCTTCTCAGGCGCGCGCTGCACACCAGCGTCACCGTCCCGCAGAGGTCTCCCGGCAGTCCTCCGCTCCAGGCAGTCAGCACGGCGCACACCACAGGATGTGAAGCCGGAGGCGCGACAGAGACCAGATCCGCTGCGCGCCCCAGAGCTCGTCCACCCCTACTGCGCCACAGATCACTGCGCTCCAGGCCGCCGCTCCGTCGGGTGAGTCTCCGGCGTTCCTCAGTCAAATCGGCCGGTTCATGGCTCAAAATGAGCCCATGGGAGTCACGGGCACAAAACTATCGATTACCACTCCGCAATCGCGGATGATTGGACAGATGTTCACTCTAACGGGTGTCCACGGACGGAGTCGCCTCAAGGTGCGGCCATTTTCTTCGGCGGTTGGCCATGCCCCCCCCCCCCCTGGTGCTGTAGTTTAGATGTAGATTATAGGCCCAGTTAAGATCAGGGCTTCATCTGGTTGCATGAACCTCTTGTGGGACAGACCTTCATGAAGCTTCAATTCCCCCCAGCAATGGAGGCAAAAGAGTTCCTCCACACATCTACCTGGGATCTCCATGCGGCTGGAACAGCAAAGCCGCCACTGTTGTCTGGCCTCATCATGGCCAAAGCTAAGGTGGTAGGCAGGGTTCGGTCTGCCTCGTCACCACTGAAGTGTCCTGTTTTGCACATGCCACGCTGCACGAAAAAAGACCCAGGTATTTTATGAATTGGCATGTGCACCCAGCTCTTATTTATTAGCCCGTTCATATTCACATGGATGTTTGATGGATGCGGGCAAGTGTGAAGGACAGAACTGCAGAAGAGAGGGCTGTACTGTGACATGTCCAAATGGACTCTACATCATTGGGTTTTGCGAGTCACAAACATGCATGATACATACAAAGCCTTAAACAACATTGGCCCCACGTGCCTCAACAATTGCATAAACTTCCACAAGCCTACCAGACACTGCGGCTCAGCTGGACCCTTACTCGCGCACACACCTACACACGCAGAAACAGATCCAGTAGTCATACCTTCTCCTACCTCGTGCCTAAAGCCTGGAACGAACTGTCCCTGCACGTCAGAGGTGCCTCCTCAGTTCTTGAATTCTACAAGAAACTGAAGACCTGGATCTTCAACTACTTCCAGCCAAGGTTTGGTCCATACAGCTCATGCTTCAGCACCAGGATACCCTCCCGAGTGAGTCGTGCACTACACCAATACACATAACATAACTACCTTGCATTGTGTGGAACTTTGTATGATTTTGTTGCCAAAACAATCTACCTCTTTTCTTAAAGCGGCTGTTTCAGACATTCGTTTTCAATAGCAGTGGAAAGGTGCTGAGCTTCGCTTTTCATTTTGAAAAGCAGCAGACCAGAAAAACTCCCTGAGCTAAATGCAAGCAGAAAATCAAAATAAAATGTCGAAATAAGATTAACAGCATGGGAAAGGTAGCCCCATGAAAGTGAAGTGAACAATGAAGAAAAAAACACATTGCCAAACTAAGAGGGGAAAGAGGAGCCTAGAAAAAGAAACTCGATGGGCAAAATACACAAAGAAAAACGCTAATTTTCACTTGTACAACTTGGACTTTGAAGTGAGATGCCAGTAAGGAACTCGAAGACCGTCTTGCCTGTCTTCTCTATTTCTAAACTCCAAATAAAGGTCCTACTTGGTCTTCAGTTTTAAAGGGTTTTCAGTCCCATACTTTTCAAACTATTGAAGCTCATGGACTGCCTTCCAAATATATTGCCTATACGAACTTTCAAGCGGCCAACTCTTTATCCGTGCATTTTATAAAGAGGGTTTAATGCACTAGAGAAGAATGCACAATGGACCTCCGCTTCAGACGGATGCAGTTAATCAAATGCAGGGATTTAGTTTCATACTGTAACCTATGAAGGGTAAAGGATGTGTCAGGAAAGGCGCAAATATTGCCAACTCTGGGCACAGTCAGTCCTCTTAGTCCAGAAACTGCTGCTGGCATGTGGCAAAGAAATGTGGAAAAATATCTGAGAGGCAGCAAAGTTGAGTTTGGGCCTAATCAACGTTTGAGTTTTTGTTTTAATTAGAAATTGTGTTTTAATGTTGAGGTCTTAATTGAAAACACCAAATATAAGTTCAGCTCTCTGAGTGAAAAGGAAATGTAAAATGTGGGGTTGAGTGACTGATTCTGATGTTTTGCAATAACCAGATCGCAGACAGGAAGTGGTTGTACCACACACCCTCCGCCCACATCTTTTCACACACTTGAATCTCTTATAAGCGAATCATTCTGCAGAAAAAATATGTCGAATGTATTTTATTGCAACGTGCGCCTGTTCAGTAACCAGGCTCAATTCAGATTTCTTGCTTATACGATTACTGTTGCAAAAGTAATACTGCCTGAAACAATGACCTTGCTGCTAACAAACTAAATGCTGAATGCCTTGCAGAGTCCCCTTACGCAACAGTGGCAAACAGAGGTTTTTATCATCCCCTTTGCCGGCATGTAACGAATGAGACTGCATTCATAGTTCTGTTTATCTGAATATTTCATTGCCAGTGTGTGTCTAATGCCCCTTGTACAGCCCCGGGGACTGAAAACATCACCATTTCATGGTCAGCTTCGCGTCTGCCAGTATGTGAGGCTAAAGTGCACAGGGTTGTGGGGCGAAGAGAGGGAGCAGCCCACTGGCAATTAATGCAGTTCTCTGTCGATTGATTTGCTGTATTTCACCTCCACAAAGGTCATCAAATCACCATAATTCACATTGGGCTGAATGCCCCCGTTTCACACCGACTAGTGTAATGTAGTAGTTTGCATACATAAAGGAGCTGCACAATCTACTTTGCTATATATATATATTTATTACGCTATTTAGCTCGATACAGGAGAGCGCCGGGAAACGCGTCCGGACCACTCTAATCTCCGCGCTCTATCAGCCCCCAAAATGGCGGCCGCGCTCCACGTCATCACGCGGGCGCGTAACCACTAGAGCGCGACACTACAACTAGTAAATCTCATTACGGCAGACTGAGTCTCGCTGAAGCGTATGCAGGAAGTTGTTGCAAGTAGGCCTTATAGGCTTATCCCTTCCATTTTTATGAAAAAAAGGGCCGGATGTCCGACCTTTTTTTAGCGGTCGCAAACGGGAAACCCTTTTGTGACTGCTAAATAGGTCCGTGGAATGTACAAACCCTATTTTGCGAGTTGGTAACCTATTACCGACTCGCAAAATAGGGTTTGCGACTTGCTATTAGGATGGGGCGTGCCAAGGGCGTCCCTCCCTAATAGCGAGACGCACTTCTATGTACAATTGTTTTGCGACCGCAATTGATGTTGCAAAACACTCGCAGTTTACCACCTTTTTCAAGTAGGTGGTAAGCCCCTTGCAAAAGGGAAGGGGTCCCCAGGGGACCCCTTCCCCTTTTGTGACTAGCAGAAAAAATATATTTTAAGAGCAGGCAGTGGTCCCACGGACCACTGCCTACTCTTAAAAAAAATGAAATAAACGTTTAATTTTTCTTTTTTAAATGCATCCCATTTTCTTTTTGGAAAACGGGATGCATTTTTTTACAGAGTTTTATATAGCGCGAACTTGACCTGAATCGGGTATCAGAGCGCTTTACATAGCACCAGTTGCATTACATGAGGACATATTCATTTTTTTTTGTTTGTTAGGCACGGGGAGATTAAGTGATTTGCCCAGAATCACAGGATGTTCAGCGTCATTGCCGAGACTCGAACCCAGTTCCCCAGATTCGAGGTCGATCGCCCTAGCCGTTAGGCCAACTCCTCTCCCCATTTAAAAATAAAAAAAGCTGCTTTGTTTAAAAAGCAGTCACAGACATGGTGGTCTGCTGACCCCAGCAGGCCACCATCACTGTTAGTGCTTGCCATTCCCAATGGGGTCGCAAATTGTGACCTGCCTCATGAATATTAATGAGGCAGGTCATTTGCGACCCCATTAGGAATGGCAAACAGTGTCTGGGACACTGTTGTACATTCCATTTTGCGAGTTGCTAATTGCGAATCGCAAAATTGTCGTAATTTGCGACTCGCATAATGGAATGTTCGTACATCTGGCCCAAAGTGCCTACCTAGTGCTACCCTTCTTCCTTTCAGGTCTTTTTCTACTGAGGCCTTCTACTCACTGGATCCAACTGCAGGTCATCTTGCTGGCCCTTGATTCAAGACTTTGCCGACAAAGGACTCAAGACTTTGCATAAGTTGACATCTAGTTGTGGAATGGAGGAGCTGAGTCTCCCTGGATCGCCTCCTATGGACTGGCCACATAGCCCAGATGCTGACATAGCCTCAAACCTCAATATTGTCTGTATCCATGACAGGAAAATGCCAAGTTGTTTGTCACTGCCGACCACTTACATTTCATAGAGAGACAAAAACTCCACATATATATTGCATAAAGAAATACATTTTTATCACTGGAAAGGTCCAAAAAAGAAACTACATGCAATGTGCTATTTATAATCTCTGGCATGTGAATTCTGACATGGCAATGTGCCCTTGTTATACAAGGGCAGCCTGCAATTTGGGTAAGCAATTTGTACTTGATAAGTGGGTCAGTGTTTTATCATCTGCTGATGAACACTGGAAGGCTGGCAAATTTAGAAAAACTCTGTTATTTGTGAATGACACTCCTCACATTATGACACATTAAGCATAATTTTATTGGAGATGGCCTAAAATATTTGAGAAATACCCTAATGCAATTGATACAGCCTTGGAACAATTGAACATATTTCAGCGATGTATTGGATGTACACTTTCATATGAAGGTAATGTCCTAATATATAACAGCATCAATTCTGATAATATTTTTAATTTTTTTGTCACATGCATTTTCATGGGCTATAAACCGTGGTAGGAACTTTGTTGCACGTTGTTTTCTTTGGCACTGTTTTTAAAAGTGTTTTATTTCATCTGACAGTGTTTTCTATGGGCATTTTCTTGATGTCTCAGAGTATAAGATAGCTATTGCTTTTACTTCAGTGCAAGAGGTTGCCTACTCCGCGTCCAACATATGATTTAATACTGTAATGCTCTTGGGTACTGTGTCAAAACCAGAAGTATTTGAATATTTAATGATATTGGCCTCAGGAAAGGCTTGCAAAATCTTTGGCTTTATGGATAATATGCTTGGAAAATTTTGTGTTAAAATAGATTTTGTTGGTCATTGTTAAAGAACAAACACATTAAATTTCAATTCTTAATGTAAGTTATAACATTGATAAGAAGACAACAATGCATATTGTTATGTTAGCTAATCACATGTGAGGGTACCCTGGCGCTTTGCAGGTGGGTAGGTGCTTGTCCCCTTGGTTGGATTATTCGAAGAGCCAGGCCTTCAGCTTCTTGGGAAATTCAAGAAGCACTGAGGAAGCTACGATGTAATGCGGGTGGTCATGCCATGCTGTGGGGGAGATCTACGAGAAGACGTGGCCTCCGGCTTTTGTTTTGTGAATGTGCAGTACATGTGCTAGTGAGAGTCTGGCTGTGCGGAGGTGCCTGGGAGGGGAGTGGAAGTGTACGTGGCTGTTGAGGTAGGCAGGGCCAGTGTTAAGTGTGTGTGTGTGAGGAGTTTGAAATGAGTGTGTATATGTATGGGGAGCCAGTGAAGTTTCCTGAGGTGTGGGGTGATGTGGATGTGGCGAGGTAGGTTGAGAATGGGTCTTGATGTGGCGTTTTGGATTGTTTGGAGCCTCTTCAGGATCTTCTTGGTGACTGAAACCAGACTGAAGCTAGTACACTTCAAGTTACTTTATACGTAGTGTTATCTTCTCAACACCAAAATACCTTAATACAGGATTAGTTCAGGTGTCAAATGTTGGAGATTTCCAAATATATATCATGAAATGTCACAAGGTCTATATTTGTCCAAAGTTATAAGACTGTTGGAGATCAGAATTATGAAAATTAGGGCTCAACACACTGTTATTGGATTTCATGGTATAAAAAGCATGACTAATCACATTAAAGGAGGGAAGCAGCAGGACAATGAATTCGGAGGAAATGGAGCAAACTGACCCTTTAGGCCTGTGAGGAATAGAGAAGAGGTTTCAAGTATAGCAGACTATGAAAGGGTTCCATTGAGACCGTCCAATCAAATGGGACAATAAAGCAAAGTTTGAAAGGCATCCATTGACAGCCTAAACAACTAGCAAAAAGAGAATGAAGGCCAGAAGCGGTGGGATGATTTTAATAATTCATTTGACTATGAAGGCTTGTAAGATGTGTGATTGCACTTGGGTACTATCTCTGTAAAAGTAACAACCACTTGGTTTATGATGCGACCTCGGTGGCAATATTGGACCATTTTACAAGCTTAGCCATTGTGTATACTCTTTCTGTGTGTGTGTCTCTGTATATATATGTATATATGTATATGCGTATATGTATATGCGTATATGTATATGCATATATGTGTATATGTATATGTATATATATACATATATATACAGAGACACACACACAGAAAGAGTATACACAATGGCTAAGCTTGTAAAATGGTCCAATATTGCCACCGAGGTCGCATCATAAACCAAGTGGTTGTTACTTTTTCCCTGGCTGGCTGTTGTTTTCTTGTGATCCTTCATCTTCAAGTATATGTATATGTATATATATATATATCTCGATAACCGCACAAACTGCACGCGTGCACTCCTTTCGTAACAAATGTTCAAATCCAAAGTGCTTGGGAAAAGTGTTATTTCTCGGTACCAAGCCGGAACAAACCCAACACGTTTCGGCGAAAAACACCTTGATCACGGATAAATTTATTATTTTTTTGTTGGACATATAAATACACAACTCTAATTACGCACAACGTGCCAAAAGTGAAAACAACATAGAAAGTGGACAAAACAGTAAAGACTACGTTTTACATGTTTCAAAGTGTCGGCCATTTTGTAATGGGAGTACGAGCACATACCACCAGCTAATTGTATTAATTTCAAATACATTTCTTTTCAATAACTGGAAAAACTAACCACATCACCGTTTTTTTCACTCGATGTGGAATTATTGCTGAACTTCTAGGGCGATTTTACCACAAATACGTAATTACTTTCACCATAACTTTTTGTAATTATTTTCATTCCATAATTGTCCATGAGTTTCCTCAGTAAAAATTACACCCCAATAGTGGCAAATACATTTATAGCTCGTAACATTCCCTTGTATGGATTTCATCCCCCAATATCTTGTTAAAATAACAACTCATAACGCTGTACAGCCTTATATTGACAGCACAGAAACAATGGGATTTATCAAGCATTTAAGAAATCAAATATTAGTAACCCACAGAAGAAAATTACTTTAAGTGGAGCCACTTTGTTCTCATTCCACCCAAGATATAATGAGATATCTATCCCGATATATCTCTCACATATCCTAATGTTTTAATTTTCTAATTTTCTAATTTTCATAATTCATGAGCATCATTCCCAAGTGGGATGGTAAACACAGTTTCAATAGTGAGAATACTATCCTAATTGCCCAAGTGGGCATTAATTATTACTCCATAACATGTGTTTACAGCAACAATAATGAATTCATTCTTCAACATATTCTTGCATCCATATTGCTTCACCACCTAGAAAGGGGAACAAATTTACATATCATGGCACGATCATAGACTCCAATGTTACATAAAGCAACATAACCAGTGCAATAGTGAAATGAGAAAAATGAAAGTGCAATTAAAATCATTGTTAAAATATTCGGATACAAACTGTTCAAGGCACTGAGAAAGATTATTATAGTAGTTATTCTAATTTCCTCAGGATATCATCTGAAGAAATATTATGAGAATCATGCTGATTGCCACAAGGAATAAACTGTCAACATTATAGGTAAGGAATAACTAGAATCTCTCAAATTCAAGACATTACATTGTTCAATCACCCAAAAACCAGGACGATTCTTCTTCAGAATTGAGTCCAACCGGAATTTTGGTATCTAGCTCCAAAATGTAATTTGACTCTATTTGGCGCAATCTCCGAATCCTGTCTCCACCTCTAGTAGATTGAGGGACCCGATCAATTACATAAAAGCGCAACACCGCGTAAGTGTCCCGGCATAACTCGAGGAGGTGGAAAGGCAATATATATATATATATATATATATATATATATATATATATATATATATATTATCTACTGGCGGTCGCCAGTAGATAGTTATAGTTAGGACCTATTTTCCATAGGAAATCCGCAACGTTCTATTTGAAATAACGTTGGCGCCGGTTGACGAATCTTCGCAAAAGTTTCCAACTTGTTGGGGCGCTCCGGTCCGCTCCTATCCTGAAAGTCTCGGGGTGATTCGTCAAGCGGGGGCCGAGAAAAAAGGGGGGTCCCAAAACACGTTTTCCCCATTCATTTTTCCATAGGAACCTTTAGTCCCAGCTACAGCCCGAACTGCTGAACGGAATTACACCAAATTTGGCAAAGAGGTAGCCCTTGGTTCAGTGTCGTGCCTTTTGCTTAAATGGTGTAAATCCGTTCAGTAGTTCCTGAGAAAATCAAAAGTAAAGTCACATATATATCTATGGCCAAGTAGGGTCCGCGTACCCTCCCGATCACGAGCTGCATGCTAATTGGCTGTCAAGTGGCTGTCAACACTCCAAATCAGGAAGTGTTGGCAGCCATTTTGTCCCTCGGTAGAACCGAGGGACAGAAACAAGTGCGCAAAGCGCAAAAGGGGGCAGGGTAGAAACACCCTGACCCCTAGGTCTGCTCAGGGGGTCCCACAAGGACCCCTGGGCAGAAAAAGCATTTAAAAAAAAAAAAATCGGCGGGATGCGCTCAGGGTGTGCGGATCCCGCCGATATGTATTTTGCCCCCGGGTGGCCCAAGTCCCGGGGGCATGCGGGGTGGGTTTATGTTTTATATGGGGGGCCTCTAAGGCCCCCCAAGCCCCGAGGACCGCCACCCCCCGGGACTTTTTTTTTTTAATTTTTAAGAACCTGTGTGGGGGGGCTCCAGCCCCCCCACACGCCCCGGGGACCACCACCTCCCCGGGGCACTTAGAAAATAAATGTGGGGGTCCGTTACGGACCCCCAGAGCCCCGGGGACCACCACCTCCCCGAAGCTGTGCAATTGAAGGGAGGGGGGCCGCGCGGCCCCCCTCCTGGAGCCCTTGATGGACCTGGGGACCGCCACCCCCCAGGGCCGGCTCCTGCAGTGTCCCGGGGTGCCTACCCCTGGGACACTGTAGTTTGCTATGGCAGGGCGGGAGCCTCGCGGCTCCCGTCCTGTCATAGCAAACTGCTTTGGATTTTGGAAGAGAGCAGGGAAACCTGCTCTCTCTTCCAAAATTCAAAGCTGATTGCTTTTCCACACGGGGAGCTGCATCTTAGCAGCTCCCCATGTGGAAAGCAATGCCGGCTCCCGAGGGACGCGGGGAGCCGGCGGGACTGTGGGGGCATTGGGGACCCCCCACAGTCCCCAAGGGAGAGGGCCAGCCCCGGGGGATGGGGTCCTCGGGGCAAGAAGTGGCCTGGGAGGGGGGCCACGCGGCCCCCCTCCCCAAAAATTAAAAAAAAACTTTGTTAAAAAAAAAAACGGAAAGGCCGGCCCCGGGGGATGGGGTCCCCGGGGCCTTAAATGGCCTGAGGAGGGGGTCCACGCAGCCCCCCTCCAAATATTTAAATTTTTTAAAAAAGAGGGCATGCCCCGGGGGATGGGGTCCATGGGGCAAATATAGGCCCAGGGAAGGGGGGCCACACGGCCCCCTTCCCGTTTTATTTTAATAAAAAAAAAAAATGAAAATCCTCATGCCCCGGGGGATGGGGTCCCCGGGGCCAAAAGAGGCCAAGGGAAGGGGGGCCACGCAGCCCCCCTCCCATACAATTTTTTTTTTAAATAAAAAAGACCGGCATCGTGCCGGAGGTCCCGCCCCCACCCTGCAGCAGTCTGCAAACGCGTCCCCTGGCGCGTTTGCAGATGGGGAACGAATTCCCCTTGAATACTGGGGGTCCCTGGGGGCCAACTAGCCCACCAGGAACCTCCAGTATAGACCAGGGGGCTGCGTTGCAGAGAGGTGTACAGAGGCCACGCCCCTTTTTACACCTCTCTGCAACGCAGCTCTGTGGCGCTTTTTGGAGGTACATGGTGGGCTAGTTGGACTCCAGGGACCCTCAGGATTCAAGGGGACTTAATCCCCCAACTTAAAATGCGCCACGGGGCGCGTTTGCACAGTGGTGAAGGGAGGGGCGGGGCTTCAGGTGACATGTGTGCAAACAGGCCCCGTGTCGCATTTTAAGATGGGGAATTAAATCCTCTTCAATCCTGAGGGTCCCTGAGGGCCAACTAGCCCACCAGGTACCTCCAGTAAGCGCCACGGAGCTGCGTTGCAGAGTGTTGTAAAAGGGGCGTGGCCTCTGTACACCTCTCTGCAACGCAGCCCCTGGCGCATACTGGAGGTTCCTGGTGGGCTAGTTGGCCCCTAGGGACCCTCAGGATTGAGGAGGAATTAATTCTCCAACTTAAAACGCGCCACAGGGCGTGTTTGCAGACATGTCACCTCAGGCCCCACCCCCTTCCTTCACCATTGTGCAAATATTCCTCTAAAATCAGCTGAACTACGAATTCCGATTTACTCACCTGTTATCAGGAGAGACCTCAGTGCTGCATCTTTGAGCCCAGTACTGATCCTGAAAAGTAATTCTAACCGTACTTACCAGTAACTTGAATTTCCTTCCATAGGCTAACATTGACTGGTTTCACTTGGAAATTCTTCTAAGTGTGGAGTTTTGGAACTTTATAATATTCCTCTAAAATCAACCGAAATACGAATTCCGATTTACTCACCTGTTATCAGGAGAGACCACAGTGCTGCATCTTTGAGCCCAGTACTAATCCTGAAAAGTAATTTTAACCGTACTTACCAGTAACTTGAATTTCCTTCCATAGGATATCATTGTCTGCTTTTTGCTGAAAAAGTTTCTAAGTGTCGATTTTTGAAACTTACAAATATTCCTCTAAAATCAGCAGAACTACGAATTCCGATTTACTCACCTGTTATCAGGAGAGAACCCAGTGCTGCATCTTTTAGCCCAGCACTGACCCTGAAAAGTAATTCTAACCGTACTTACCAGTAACTTGTATTTCCGTCCATAGGAATCCATTGTCTGGTTTTCAGCAGAAAAGTTTGTGTCGATTTTCACAAACTACAAATATTCCTTAAAAATCGCCTGTATGACTTAAACGCATTCTTTCAACTGTTTACAGGAGATGTACCAGTGCTGGATCCAGGATCCACCACTGAGTAAGAAAAAGTAACGATAACACTACTTACCTGCTAAGTGAATTTCCTCCCATAGGATAACATTGGTGATTCTATGTGAAAAAGTTTCTAAGTGTCAACTTTTAAAATACAATAATATTCCTTAAAAATCACTACTGTAACCAAAACGCTTTTACTCAACTGTTTACAGGAGATGTGCCAGGACTGAATCTAGGATCCAGTCCTGTGGTTAGAAAAGTAATCCATAAAGTAACTAATTGCATTTAAGTAGAAATTAACATTGAGCTCAATGTTGCATTGTGTTTGAAATTGTGTTGCCCTTTGCAACAACTGTAACTACTGTACTTAAAAGTCTATTGCCTATTTGCAAAGTATTTAAACTAAAGTAATTCATTCTGAGAAAGTATATTTTGTAATGTAATGTATAATGTAATTACAATGTAATTTAAAAGATAAAATATCTAAAAATAAATAGTTTAAAAAATGTAGTAAATCAGTATCAAAAAATAAATATAACAATTAATACATTTAAAAATTGTCATTTACAAAACCTTTGAAATTCACTGAAAAAAACCATAGGTTTCAGACATGTTATAGTTAGGAATTAGCATTTAAAAACCTTTGAAATTCACTGAAAAAACCATAGGTTTCAGGCAAGTTATAGTTAGAAATTAGCATTTAAAAACCTTACAAATTCACTGAAAAACCATAGGTTTTAGGGACAGTTATAGTTAGTTGGACATTGCACTCGTACAAAACCCGTGAAATTCCATTTACATCTCAAATGACATCACTGATGACATCATCCAGTGACTGTGTGTTTCTGTAAAGTTTAAATATGTTTAATATATATAGGGAAAGGCGTATTGAAGAATGAGTGGGTGTATAAGTGTCTGAATGGATGATTTAGTACTTGAGTGACTGACTCTACAAGTGAGTGATTAAATGTATCTTACTGAATGCATGGGTTAGTGACTAAACTGTGTGAATGTCTGTATCCGTCTGTCTGTTGGTTTGTAAGCGGTTGCATGGCTTTCTGAATAGCTACATGAGTGTCTACATGGGTTATTGATTGATTGTCTGAGTATCTGTATGGGTGCCTGAGTGTTTGTGTGGGTGGGGTGTGTGTGACTCTGTGCATAGATGTGTGAGTTGGTGATTCACTGGGTGCATGGTTTCAAGAGTGCATCTGTGATGGACTGTATGGGTGGGTGAGTGTGTGTATGGGTGTGTTAGTGATTGAATGTATATCTCAGTGGTACATGTGTGAGTAACTACATATGTGAAAGGCAGTATATATGTGTGTTGGAGTATATAAATGGCTATAAGTGAGAGTGTGTGATTGTGAGAGTGGCTGTATGGATGAGTGTGTACTTGTATCAGTGATTGCATAAGAGTGTAAGAATGTGCTAGTATTTGTATGAGTAAGTGAGCTGGTGTGTGTATAACTGTATAGGTGAGTAAATGGGTGTGTGATTAAGTTTTTGCATGACTGACTAGGTGTGTGAGTACCTCTATGGATGAGTGGCGGTGTGTGAGTGTTTATATAGGTGTATGAGTGCATATGATAGTCCTGTACTGAGTGACTAAGTACGAGTGACTGTACGGGTGAGTTAGTGGATGTGTGTGTAGACCTAAGAATCAGTGAGTGGGTATGTAGTTTTTGGTGTTGGAGTGTCTATGGTTTTGAGAATGGCAGTCTGTAATTTAGAGTGGGTGTATCAAAAGTTATATTAGGGTGTGAGAAGATGCATGAAATTATCACATGGATGATGTCATCAGTGATGTCATTTGAGATGTCATCAGTGATGTCATCAGTGATGTCACTGACCATGTCATGAGTGATGTAATATGTGACGTCATCAGCAGTGCATTGCGGGGCCGCGAGTTATAGTTAGCTGAACTAACTATAACGGGGGAATTTCTATGGTTTTGTACGAGTGAAATGTCCAACTAACTATAACTGTCCCTAAAACCTATGGTTTTTTCAGTGAATTTCAAAGGTTTTTTAAATGCTAATTTCTAACTATGCCTACAGAGGTAGGACATGTGAAGAAAGAAGAAAAAACGCACAGAAAGAAGCAAAAGATGTGCAGAAAGAACCAACAGAGGAGCAGAAAGAGGCCTTGTTGCAAAATCATCCTGTGCCCACAACTTTTTCAGACGGGTACTGGTGGTAACTGACTCTGACTAACCAGAGCCAGTGCTATGCTAAAAGACACTTAGAATACAGTGAAAACACCTACATACACTAGGGAACACTATGCGTTGGGGTACCCCTGTGATTAGCATGACCTCCTCTGCAAGTCCCTAGTACATAATAGGGCAGGGGATTAAAACTACCTCTTAAAACGCGCTACAGGGCGCGTTTGCACAGTGGTGAAGGGAGGGGGCCTGAGGTGACATGTGTGCAAACGCACCCCGTGGCGCATTTTAAGTTGCGGGATTAAGTCCCCTTGAATTCTGAGGGTCCCTGGGGCCCAACTAGCCCCCCAGGTACCTACAGTTCGGACCACAGAGCTGAGTTGCAGAGTGGCGTTCCGAGGCCACGCACCTTTTTTCACCTCTCTGCAACGCAACTCTGTTGTGCTTACTGAAGGTACCTGGTGGGCTAGTTGGCCCCCAGGGTCCCTCAGGATTCAAAGGGAATTAATTCCCCAACTTAAAACGCACCACAGGGCGTGTTTGCGCACATGTCACCTGAGGCCCCGCCCCTCCCTTCACCACTGTGCAAACGCGCCCCGTGGTGCGTTTTAAGTTGGGGGATTAGGTCACCTTGAATCCTGAGGGTCCCTGGGGCCCAACTATCCCACTAGGTACTTCCAGTAAGCACCAGAGGCCTGCGTTGCAACGCCTGTAACAAATTGTGCAGTTGTGTTTAGGTAGTGAAGAGGGTCGTGCTGGGGGTAGTGTTTTAGGGTTTAAGGTAGTGCAGTGGTGTTTGTGTAGTGTAGGGGGTCATGCTGGGGGTAGATTTAGGGTTTAGGGTAGTGCAGTGGTGTTTGGGTAGTGTAGGGAGTCGTGCTGGGGGAGTGTTTTAGGTTTAGGGTAGTGCAGTGGTGTTTGGGTAGTGTAGGGGGTCGTGCTGGGGGTAGTGTTTTAGGGTTTAGGGTAGTGCAGTGGTGTTTGGGTAGTGTAGGGGGTCGTGCTGGGGGTAGTGATTTAGGGTAGTGCAGTGGTGTTTGGGTAGTGTAGGGGTACTGCTGGGGGTAGTGTTTTAGGGTTTAGGTTAGTGCAGTGGTGTTTGGGTAATGTAGGGGGTACTGCTGGGGGTAGTGTTTTAGGGTTTAGGGTAGTGCAGTGGTGTTTGTGTAGTGTAGGGGTAGTGGTTTAGGGTAGTGCAGTGGTGTTTGTGTAGTGTAGGAGGTCGTGTTTTAGGTTTAGGGTAGTGCAGTGGTCTTTGGGTAGTGTAGGGAGTCATGCGGGGGTAGTGTTTTAGGGTTTAGGGTAGTGTAGGGGGTCATGCGGGGGTAGTGTTTTAGGGATTAGGTTAGTGCATTGGTGTTTGGGTAGTGTAGGGGTCATGCGGGGGTAGTGTGTTAGGGTTTAGGGCAGTGCAGTGGTGTTTGGGTAGTGTAGGGGGTCGTGCTGGGGGAGTGTTTTAGGGTAGTGCAGTGGTGTTCGGGTAGTGTAGGGGGTCGTGCTGGGGGAGTGTTTGAGGGTTTAGGGTAGTGCAGTCATGTTCGGGTAGTGTAGGGGTTGTGCTGGGGGTAGTATTTTAGGGTAGTGCAGTGGTGTTCGGGTAGTGTAGGGGTCCTGCTGGGGGTAGTGTTCTAGGGTTTAGGGCAGTACAGTGGTGTTTGGGCAGTGTAGGGGGTAATGCTGGGGGTGGTGTTTTAGGGTTTAGGGCAGTGGTGTTCGGGCAGTGTAGGGGGTCGTGCTGGGGGTGGTGTTTCAGGGTTTAGGGCAGTGCAGTGGTGTTCGGGCAGTGTAGGGGGTGGTGTTTCAGGGTTTAGGGCAGTGCAGTGGTGTTCGGGCAGTGTAGGGGGTCGTGCCGGGGGTGGTGTTTCAGGGTTTAGGGCAGTGGTGTTCGGGCAGTGTAGGGGGTCGTGCTGGGGGTGGTGTTTCAGGGTTTGGGGCAGTGCAGTGGTGTTCGAGCAGTAAAGGGGGTCGTGCTGGGGGTGGTGTTTCAGAGTTTAGGGCAGTGCAGTGGTGTTCGGGCAGTGTAGGGGGCGGTGCAGGGGGTGGTGTATCAGGGTTTAGGGCAGTGCAGTGGTGTTCGGGCAGTGTAGGGGTGCTGCAGGGGGTGGTGTTTCAGGGTTTAGGGCAGTGCAGTGGTGTTCGGGCAGTGTAGGGGGTCATGCAGGGGGTGGTGTTTCAGGGTTTAGGGCAGTGCAGTGGTGTTCGGGCAGTGTAGGGGGTCGTGCTGGGGCTGGTGTTTCAGGGTTTAGGGCAGTACAGTGGTGTTCGGCAGTGTAGGGGGTCGTGCTGGGGCTGGTGTTTCAGGGTTTAGTGCAGTGGTGTTCGGGCAGTGTAGGGGGTTGTGCTGTGGCTGGTGTTTCAGGGTTTAGGGCAGTGCAGTGGTGTTCGGGCAGTGGAGGTGGTCGTGCTGGGGCTGGTGTTTCAGGGTTTAGGGCAGTGCAGTGGTGTTCGGGCAGTGTAGGGGTCTTGCTGGGGCTGGTGTTTCAGGGTTTAGGGCAGTGCAGTGGTGTTCGGGCAGTGTAGGGGGTCGTGCTGGGGGTGGTGTTTCAGGGTTTAGGGCAGTGCAGTGGTGTTTGGGCAGTGTAGGGGGTCTTGCTGGGGCTGGTGTTTCAGGGTTTAGGGCAGTGCAGTGGTGTTCGGGCAGTGTAGGGGTTTTGCTGGAGGTGGTGTTTCAGGGTTTAGGGCAGTGCAGTGGTGTTCGTGCAGTGTAGGGGGTGGTGTTTCAGGGTTTAGGGCAGTGGTGTTCAGGCAGTGTAGGGGGTCTTGCTGGGGTTGATGTTTCAGGGTTTAGGGCAGTGCAGTGGTGTTCGGGCAGTGTAGGGGGTCGTGCTGGGGGTGGTGTTTCAGGGTTTAGGGCAGTGCAGTGGTGTTCCGGCAGTGTAGGAGGTCGTGCAGGGGTGGTGTTTCAGGGTTTAGGGCAGTGCAGTGGTGTTTGGGCAGTGTAGGGGGTCGTGCTGGGGGTGGTGTTTCAGGGTTTAGGGCAGTGCAGTGGTGTTCGGGCAGTGTAGGGTGTCGTGCTGAGGGGTGGTGTTTCAGGGTTTAGGGCAGTGCAGTGGTGTTCGGGCAGTGTAGGGGGTCGTGCAGGGGCTGGTGTTTCAGGGTTTTGGGCAGTGCAGTGGTGTTTGGGCAGTGTAGGGGGTCGTGCAGGGGTGGTGTTTCAGGGTATAGGGCAGTGCAGTGGTGTTCGGCCAGTGTAGGTGGTCTTGCTGGGGGTGGTGTTTCAGGCTTTAGTGCAGTGGTGTTCGGGCAGTGTAGGGGTCTTGCTGGGGGTGGTGTTTCAGGGTTTAGGGCAGTGCAGTGGTGTTCGGGCAGTGTAGGGGGTCTTGCTGGGGCTGGTGTTTCAGGGTTTAGGGCAGTGCAGTGGTTTTCGGGCAGTGTAGGCGGTCGTGCTGGGGCTGGTGTTTCAGGGTTTAAGGCAGTGCAGTGGTGTTCGGGCAGTGTACGGGGTTGTGCTGGGGCTGGTGTTTCAGGGTTTAGGGCAGTGCAATGGTGTTCGGGCAGTGTAGGGGGTCGTGCTGGGGGTGGTGTTTCAGGGTTTAGAGCAGTGCAGTGGTGTTCGGGCAGTGTAGGGGGTCGTGCTGGGGCTGGTGTTTCATGGTTTAGGGCAGTGCAGTGGTGTTCGGGCAGTGTAGGGGTCGTGCTGGGGGGGTGTTTCAGGGTTTAGGGCAGTGCAGTGGTGTTTGGGCAGTGTAGGGGGTCATGCTGGGGGTGGTGTTTCAGGGTTTAGGGCAGTGCAGTGGTGTACGGGCAGTGTAGGGGGTCTTGCTGGGGGTGGTGTTTCAGGGTTTAGGGCAGTGGTGTTCGGGCAGTGTAGGGGTCTTGCTGGGGGTAGTGTTTCGGGGTTTAGGGCAGTGCAGTGGTGTTCGTGCAGTGTAGGGGGTCCTGCTGGGGGTGGTGTTTCAGGGTTTAGGGCAGTGCAGTAGTGTTCGGGCAGTGTAGGGGATCGTGCAGGGGGTGGTGTTTCAGGGTTTAGGGCAGTGCAGTGGTGTTCGGGCAGTGTAGGGGTCGTGCTGGGGGTGGTGTTTCAGGGTTTAGGGCAGTGCAGTGGTGTTCGGGCAGTGTAGGGGGTCGTGCAGGAGGTGGTGTTTCAGGGTTTAGGGCAGTGCAGTGGTGTTCGGGCAGTGTAGGGGTCGTGCTGGGGCTGGTGTTTCAGGGTTTAGGGCAGTGCAGTGGTGTTTGGGCAGTGTAGGGGGTCTTGCTGGGGGTGGTGTTTCAGGGTTTAGGGCAGTGGTGTTCGGGCAGTGTAGGGGGTCTTGCTGGGGGTGGTGTTTCAGGGTTTAGGGAAGTGCAGTGGTGTTCGGGCAGTGTAGGGGGTCTTGCTGGGGGTAGTGTTTCAGGGTTTAGGGCAGTGCAGTAGTGTTCGGGCAGTGTAGGGGGTCGTGCAGGGGGTGATGTTTCAGGGTTTAGGGCAGGGCAGTGGTGTTCGGGCAGTGTAGGGGGTCGTGCTGGGGGTGGTGTTTCAGGGTAGTGCAGTGGTGTTCGGGCAGTGTAGGGGGTCGTGCTGGGGGTGGTGTTTCAGGGTTTAGGGCAGTGGTGTTCGGGCAGGGTAGGGGGTCTTGCTGGGGGTGATGTTTCAGGGTTTAGGGCAATGCATTGGTGTTCGGGCAGTGTAGGAGGTCTTGCTGGGGGTAGTGTTTCAGGGTTTAGGGCAGTGCAGTGGTGTTCGGGCAGTGTAGGGGGTCGTGAAGGGGGTGGTGTTTCAGGGTTTAGGGCAGTGCAGTGGTGTTCGGGCAGTGTAGGGGGTCGTGCTAGGGTATGTGTTTCAGGGTTTAGGGCAGTGCAGTGGTGTTCGGGCAGTGTAGGGGGTCGTGCTGGGGGTAGTGTTTTAGGGTTTAAGGTAGTGCAGTGGTGTTTGTGTAGTGTAGGGGGTCGTGCTGGGGGCAGTGTTTTAGGGTTTAGGGTAGTGCAGTGGTGCTTGTGTAGTGTAGGGGGTCGTGCTGGGGGTAGTGTTTTAGGGTTTAGGGTAGTGCAGTGGTGTTTGTGTAGTGTAGGGGGTCATGTTTTAGGGTAGTGCAGTGGTGTTTGGGTAGCGTAGGGGGTCGTGCTGGGGGTAGTGTTTTAGGATTTAGGTTAGTGCAGTGGTGTTGGGGTAGTGTTTTAGGGTTTAGGGTAGTGCAGTGCTGTTTGTGTAGTGTAGGGGGTCATGCTGGGGTAGTGTTTTAGGGTTTAGGATAGTGCAGTGGTGCTTGTGTAGTGTAGGGGGTCGTGCTGGGGTAGTGTTTTAGGGTTTAGGGTAGTGCAGTGGTGTTTTTGTAGTGTAGGGGGGTCATGTTTTAAGATGCAATGCTCCAATTCCTGACCAGTCTGCTCTACATAAAACTGCAAAAATACTAAAAATAAAAAGTGTTTTGCACACTTTTGTCATTGGGCTATGTGTGGGCTACATCTGGGTAATTTTTGTGCTACATTTGGGCTCTTTTTTCACTGGTGGCCATCTTGGAAGACTTCTTTGTTATGAAGTTTCCTAATTTCCTCATTTACTGCAGTCTCCTCAGTAGGAAATGCTTTCAGTTTTTTACTTTGATTCCATCAAGAAGGCATTCAGATGTGTCACACATTTGCCATAAATTCAGAATGTTATTACTCTAGTTGTTCATTAGATCACTGTAGTAAAGCTACTGCTCACCAAGGAGTTAACTGGAAGTCTACTGCTGGTATTGAAAGTGATTGTTTCAGTCTGCATGTCAGAATTATCTAATGAAATAGAAGAGGATTTGAGATCTCACTTAAAACATGCACTAAATTTTCTTTTTGCAGCACTAACCATAATTTCTATGGCAAAATGAACCCCCTCATTTTGTTCCTTTATAAATTAAATGTTTTAAGTGTTACCAGTTTATTCCAATCAAGATGGCTTCAGGTGTGCCATACTTTTGTCATAAGTAAGGCTGTTAGCACTCTAGTTGTTCTTTAGAACACTCTGGGAAGCTGCAGTAGAACACAAAGGCATCAACTGACAGGCTGCTCCTGTTGAAATATAACAGGAAGATATTTGAGATCTCACTTAAAACGTCCTAATTTTTCTTTCTACAGCACTAACCATAATTTCTATGGCAAAATGAACCCCTCATTTTGTTCCTTTATAAATTAAATGTTTTAAGTGTTACCAGTTTATTCCAATCAAGATGGCTTCAGGTGTGCCATACTTTTGTCATAAGTAAGGCTGTTAGCACTCTAGTTGTTCTTTAGAACACTCTGGGAAGCTGCAGTAGAGCACAAAGGCATCAACTGACAGGCTGCTCCTGTTGAAATATAACAGGAAGATATTTGAGATCACACTTGAAACATGTCCTAATTTTTCTTTCTACAGCACTAACCATAATTTCTATGACAAAATGAACCCCATCATTTTGTTCCTTTTTAAATTAAATGTTTTGTGTTACCAGTTTATTCCAATCAAGATGGCTTCAGGTGTGCCATACTTTTGTCATAAGTAAGACTGTTAGCGCTCTAGTTGTTCTTTAGAACACTCTGGGAAGCTGCAGTAGAACACAAAGGCATCAACTGACAGGCTGCTCCTGTTGAAATATAACAGGAAGATATTTGAGATCACACTTGAAACATGTCCTAATTTTTCTTTCGAGAGCACTAACCATAATTTCTATGACAAGATGAACCCCATCATTTTGTTCCTTTTTAAATTAAATGTTTTAAGTGTTACCAGTTTATTCCAATCAAGATGGCTTCAGGTGTGCCATACTTTTGTCATAAGTAAGGCTGTTAGCACTCTAGTTGTTCTTTAGAACACTCTGGGAAGCTGCAGTAGAACACAAAGGAATCAACTGACAGTCTCTGCCCTTGTTGGATGTACATGTTTTACTGAGAATGTCAGACTTCATTCTCACATGACTGAGAAAGATAATGTGAATTTACAGAAAATATGCTCTCATTTTAGCTTCTGGGGCACCTTCCAAAACTGTATGGGACAAGCATGTGAAAATAGTTTTCTCTCAAACATGATTCATGATATCCCAGCAGAAGGTTTTTCACAGGGTAAAATCACCTTAGAACACACCACAATTCCTGAAATTAGTATGGTACCATCAACAAATGAATTCTAATGTAACTAAAGTCTGTTATCACCCTTTATAGTTCTCCCTTTTGGTAACCCTCAAAATCTTCGATTCACTACAATGCATTTCAATTTGGTACTATCATTTATATTGGTCCCAAGATGGCTGCCAGCAATTCCAGGATGAAGTGCTGACAGCCAATCAGATCTCACGATGACGTGTGGTTAGGCTCCGCCCAGATATATATGTGTATTTACTTTTGATTTTCTCAGCAACTACTGAACGGATTTACACCATTTAACAAAAGGGTTCTTTTTGAACCAAGAACTACCTCTTTGCCAAATTTGGTGTAATTCCGTTCAGCAGTTCGGGCTGTAGCCTTGCATAAAGTTTCCTATGGGAAATTGATTTTTGACTCTTATTTTTTTAATTTCTCCGTAACTACTGAACGGATTTACACCATTTAACAAAAAGGGTTCTTTCTGAACCAAGAACTACCTCTTTGCCAAATTTGGTGTAATTCCGTTCAGCAGTTCGGGCTGTAGCCGTGTCTAAAGTTTCCTATGGGAAAATGAATGGGGAAAACACGTTTTGGGACCCCCTTTTTCTCGGCCCCCGCTTGACAAACCACCCTGAGACTTTCAGGGTAGGAGCGGACCGGAGCGGGCCATAAAGTTTGAAAATTTCGCGAAGATTCGTCAACCGACGCAAGAGTTATTTCAAATAGAATGTCGCGGATTTCCTATGGAAAATAGGTCCTAACTATAACTATCTACTGGCGACCGCCAGTAGATAATATATATATATATATATATATATATATATATATATATATATATATATATTTATCCACAAAGTGGCTCCCATTCAGGCACACAGCGCTCTCTTGACAGTGCGGTTCTGTAGATACGGCGGAGCCCAGCCGTTTTTAAAACCAGACAGATTTTCCCAAGGGAAGAATTCTACTCGCACTCACGGGTGGAAATCGTTGTTGATTTATTCAGGCAGCAACGTTTCTTTAAGCAAGCTCAACAACCCTACGCATTTTGGTCTGTCCTCAGACCTTGATCACGGGTACCCGTGATCAAGGTCTGAGGACAGACCAAAACGCGTAGGGTTGTTGAGCTTGCTTAAAGAAACGTTGCTGCCTGAATAAATCAACAACGATTTCCACCCGTGAGTGCGAGTAGAATTCTTCCCTTGGGAAAATCTGTCTGGATATATATATATATATATATATATATTATCTACTGGCGGTCGCCAGTAGATAGTTATAGTTAGGACCTATTTTCCATAGGAAATTCACAACATTCTATTTCCAATAACTTTGGCGCCGGTCGACGAATCTTCGCGAAATTTTCAAAACTTATGGCCCGCTCCGGTCCGCTCCTATCCTGAAAGTCTCGGGTGATTCGTCAAGTGGGGGCCGAGAAAAAAGGGGGGTCCCAAAACGTGTTTTCCCCATGCAATTTTCCATAGGAAACTTTAGACATGGCTACAGCCCGAACTGCTGAACGGAATTACACCAAATTTGGCAAAGAGGTAGTTCTTGGTTCAGAAAGAACCCTTTTTGTTAAATGGTGTAAATCCGTTCAGTAGTTCCTGAGAAAATCAAAAGTAAAATCACATATATATCTGGGCGGAGCCTAACCACACATGTCATTGTGAGATCTGATTGGCTGTCAGCACTTCATCCTGGAATTGCTGGCAGCCATCTTGGGACCAATATACATGATAGTACCCCATTGAAATGCATTGTAGTGAATCAAAGATTTTGAGGGTTACCAAAAGGAGAACTATAAAGGGTGATAACAGACTTTAGTTACATTAGAATTCATTTGTTGATGGTACCATACTAATTTCAGGAATTGTGGTGTGTTCTAAGGTGATTTTACCCTGTGAAAAACCTTCTGCTGGGATATCATGAATCATGTTTGAGAGAAAACTATTTTCACATGCTTGTCCCATAGAGTTTTGGAAGGTCCTCCAGAAGCTAAAATGAGAGCATATTTTCTGGAAATTCACATTATCTTTCTCAGTCATGTGAGAATGAAGTCTGACATTCTCAGTAAAACATGTACATCCAACAAGGACAGAGACTGTCAGTTGATTCCTTTGTGTTCTACTGCAGCTTCCCAGAGTGTTCTAAAGAACAACTAGAGTGCTAACAGCCTTACTTATGACAAAATTATGGCACACCTGAAGCCATCTTGATTGGAATAAACTGGTAACTCTTAAAACATTAAATTTAAAAAGGAACAAAATGAGGGGGTTCATTTTGTCATAGAAATTATGGTTAGTGCTGTAGAAAGAAAAATTAGGACATGTTTTAAGTAAGATCTCAACTATCTTCCTGTTATATTTCAACAGGAGCAGCCTGCCAGTTGATTCCTTTGTGTTCTACTGCAGCTTCCCAGAGTGTTCTAAAGAACAACTAGAGCGCTAACAGCCTTACTTATGACAAAAGTATGGCACACCTGAAGCCATTTTGATTGGAATAAACTGGTAACACTTAAAACATTTAATTTAAAAAGGAACAAAATGATGGGGTTCATTTTGTCATAGAAATTATGGTTAGTGCTGTAGAAAGAAAAATTAGGACATGTTTCAAGTGTGATCTCAAATATCTTCCTGTTATATTTCAACAGGAGCAGCCTGTCAGTTGATGCCTTTGTGTTCTACTGCAGCTTCCCAGAGTGTTCTAAAGAACAACTAGAGAGCTAACAGTCTTACTTATGACAAAATTATGGCACACCTGAAGCCATCTTGATTGGAATAAACTGGTAACTCTTAAAACATTTAATTTAAAAAGGAACAAAATGAGGGGGTTCATTTTGTCATAGAAATTATGGTTAGTGCTGTAGAAAGAAAAATTAGGACATGTTTTAAGTGAGATCTCAACTATCTTCCTGTTATATTTCAACAGGAGCAGCCTGCCACTTGATTCCTTTGTGTTCTACTGCAGCTTCCCAGAGTGTTCCAAAGAACAACTAGAGCGCTAACAGTCTTACTTATGACAAAATTATGGCACACCTTAAGCCATCTTGATTGGAATAAACTGGTAACACTTAAAACATTTAATTTAAAAAGGAACAAAATGAGGGGGTTCATTTACCATAGAAATGAACAACATTTCCAGCACGACCCCCTACACTACACAAGCACCACTGCACTACCCTAAACCCTAAAACACAACCCCCAGCACGACCCCCTTCACTACCTAAACACAAATGCACTACCCTAAACCCTAAAACACTACCTCCAGCACGACCCCCTACACTACACAAACACCACTGCACTAACATAAACCCTAAAACACTACCCCCAGCACGACCCCCTACACTACCCAAACACCACTGCCATACCCTAAACCCTAAAACACTACCCCCAGCATGAACCCCTACACTACCCAAACACCACTGCACTACCCTAAACCCTAAAACACTGCCCCCAGCACTACACCCTACACTACACAAACACCACTGCACTACCCTAAACCCTAAAACACTATCCCAGCACTACCCAAACACCACTGCACTAACATAAACCCTAAAACACTACCCCCAGCACAACCCCCTACACTACACAAACACCACTGCACTACCCTAAAATACCACCCCCAGCATGACTCCCTACACTACCCAAACACCACTGCACTACCCTAAACCCAAAACCTACCCCAGTGCGACCCCCTACACTACCCAAACACCACTGCACTACCCTAAACCATAAAACACTACCCCCAGCATGACCCCCTACACTACACAAACACCACTGCACTACCCTAAACCCTAAAACACTACCACCAGCATGACCCCCTACACTACACAAACACCACTGCACTACCCTAAAACACTAGAACCCAGCACGACCCCCTACAGTACACCAACACCACTGCACTACCCTAAACCCTAAAACACTACCCCCTACACTACACAAACACCACTGCACTACCCCAAAACACTACCCCCAGCATGACTCCCTACACTACCCAAACACCACTGCACTACCGTAAACCCAAAACACTACCCCAGCACTACCCCTATACTACCCAAACACCACTGCACTACCCTAAACCCTAAAACACTACCCCCAGCATGACCCCCTACACTACACAAACACCACTGCACTACCCTAAACCCTAAAACACTACCCCCAGCACGACCCCTACACTACCCAAACACCACTGCACTACCCTAAACCCTAAAACACTACCCCCACCATCACCCCCTACACTACACAAACACCACTGCACTACCCTAAACCCTAAAACACTACCCCCAGCATGACCCCCTACACTACCCAAACACCACTGCACTACCCTAAACCCTAAAACACTACCCCCAGCATGACTCCCTACACTACACAAACACCACTGGACTACCCTAAACCCTAAAACACTACCCCCAGCATGACTCCCTACACTACCCAAACACCACTGCACTACACTAAACCCTAAATCTACCCCCAGCATGACCTCCCACACTACACAAACACCACTGCACTACCCTAACCCCTAAAACACTACCCCCAGCACGACCCCTAGACTACCCAAACACCACTGCACTACCCTAAACCCTAAAACACTAACCCCAGCATGACCCCCTACACTACCCAAACACCACTGCACTACCCTAAACCCTAAAACACGACCCCCTACAGTACACAAACACGACTGCACTACCCTAAACCCTAAAACACTACCCCCAGCATGACCCCCTACACTACATAAACACCACTGCACTACCCTAAACCCCCCTACACTATACAAACACCACTGCACTACTCTAAACCCTAAAACACTACCCCCAGCCCGACCCCCTCACAACACAAACACCACTGCACTACCCTAAACCCTAAATCTACCCCCAGCACGACCCCCTACACTACCCAAACACCACTGCCATACCCTAAACCCTAAAACACTACCCCCAGCATGAACCCCTACACTACCCAAACACCACTGCACTACCCTAAACTCTAAAACACTACTCCCAGCACTAACCCCTACACTACACAAACACCACTGCACTACCCTAAAACACTACCCCAGCACTACCCCCTACACTACCCAAACACCACTGCACTAACATAAACCCTAAAACACTACCCCAGCACAACCCCCTACACTACACAAACACCACTGCACTACCCTAAACCCTAAAACACTACCCCCAGCACCACTCCCTACACTACCCAAACACCACTGCACTACCCTAAACCCTAAATCTACCCCCAGCACGACCCCTACACTACCCAAACACCACTGCACTACCCTAAACCATAAAACACTACCACCAGCATGACCCCCTACACTACACAAACACCACTGCACTACCCTAAACCCTAAAACACTACCCATACACCACGACCCCCTACACTACCCATACACCACTGCACTACCCTAAACCCTAAAACACTACCCCCAGCACGACCCCCTACACTACTGCACTACCCTAAATCCTAAAACACTACCCCCAGCACGACCCCCTACTCTACCCATACACCACTGCACTACCCTAAACTCTAAAACACTACCCCCAGCACGACCCCCTACACTACTGCACTACCCTAAACCCTAAAACACTACCCCCAGCACGACCCCCTACTCTACCCAAACACCACTGCACTACCCTAAAACACTACCCCCAGCACGACCCCCTACACCAACCAAACACCACTGCACTACCCTAAACCCTAGAAAAGAAACCCCCACCCCATGCCCACTCCCCCTTACCTCTCACTCCTCATTGTTCCTCTCTCCTCGTGGTTCCTGCTTCACGTCGTCTCTGAGGGGCGGTGCACGTCGTTGTGAGGAAACGGAACAGCCTCTGTTTCCTTACAATGACGTGGATCATCTACATGTTTTTTAGAACGCATTGTCATTTACCATACATACCTTTACAACAAAATTTGTTGTAATGGCATGCGTGGTAAATGACCATGCGTTCTAAAAAAATGCATAGTAATGACTTCGCGATGTACAACGCATGCGTGGTAATGCATGCGTTGTAATGGTCTCGCGAAGTAAAAAAGTCGTTGTAACGGCTGCTTACCGATCGAAGCTGGCCCCTGTTTTTCAGTGAGACGTTTATTTGATAAATTAGGAGGAAGGAATGTGGTTTTTGTACCGAAAAGTGCATTCCCGGCTGTTGTATTGTGAAAGTGTCCGCGTGGCCTGGTTTCACTTCTGGTGAGAGAGTGAAAGAGTCTGTTTGGATCTAAAGGAGTTCTGTTGTTGGACGGGGCCGGCGCGAAACGTCATCAGAAAATATAGCTAATGGAAAGCGTCCTCCCTGAAGTGTGGAGCAGTGCCATGAGAGGTCAACGAGTGTGCGTCCCACCGCAGTATGACCGTACCGCGTGACCCATGTGCCACCTCCATGGTACGGGAGGCAGAAGCGGCATCGCAGGTCCTCTTGAAGACCGTTGTAGCACTAATTCTACATTTTGGTACTAGGGCATTTTAACTTCGTTGTTCCTGCCAGATACATAGAGAAGATCCTGTGTTATTCAGTGCCCTCGTTACCTTTTTTGTGGGTTGTGGTGCTTGTCACTTCGCTGCCCCGCCGGTGCACATGACTGGGCACCCCACCTCGTGTGCCATCTGCAGGGCCTCTGCCCTCTGATCACTGGTTTTGGTTTCTGGAGTGGCAACATAAACAGTTGCTCCCAAAGGACTAGCCTGAACACTTAGGTGAATATCCCCTGCACCAGCATTCCACGGAAATTCTTTCCTAGCTCTCCCACGTCAACGAGGACGTCATAATAGCACGGCTCCGCTCGCGACACCGTATGACGTCATCGGAGCCATAAGAGGACCTCGTCGGCGTGCTGACGTCAGTTCCACCCATTTTTTCCGTGCCACCGAGGCAAACAGGCGGACCGAGACATTTTCACATGTATACATAGTATAATAAATATATATATATTCACTGAAAAAACCATAGGTTTCAGGCACGTTATAGTTAGAAATTAGCATTTAAAAAACCTTAGAAATTCACTGAAAAAACCATAGGTTTCAGGCACGTTATAGTTAGAAATTAGCATTTAAAAAACCTTAGAAATTCACTGAAAAAACCTTAGGTTTCAGGGGCGTTATAGTTAGTTGGACATTTCACTCGTACAAAACCATAGAAATTCCCCCGTTATAGTTAGTTCAGCTAACTATAACTCACGCGCCCGCAATGCACTGCTGATGACGTCACATATTACATCACTCATGACATCGTCAGTGACATCACTCATGACATCACTGATGACATCTCAAATGACATCACTGATGACATCACTGATGACATCATCCTTGTGATAGAGTGGCAGACCTCCTCTCACCCTAATATAACCTTTGATACACACACTCAAAAATACAAACTGACATTTTCAAAACAATGGACATACCAATACCAGTTACAACACACCTATTCAGTAATTCCAAGATCTACACACACATCCACTCATTCACCAACAGTCCCTATACAGTCACTCATACATGTACTCACTCATCATATGTACTCATACACCTATACATCCTGTTACACACCGCCACTCATCCTTAGAGTTACTCACACACATAGTCACACATGCAAACAAAGTATCAAACATCCATTTACTTGCATATACAGTTATACACACACTACCACACTTACTTCTACAGAAACTTACACATACTTACTCTCTTAAACAATCACTTATAGAAACACCTACTTATTTGTACAGGAACTCTTCCAATCTCTCACTCTCACATATACTCACTTATATACACCAATACTCACATATACTAGTTTAAAACATATGTAGTTACTCATAAAGACACTATTGAGACAGTCATTCACTCACTAACACACCCATACACACACTCATCCACCTCTACAGTCCTGCACACATGCTGTCTTCAACACATACAAACAGTGAGTCACTCATTCATGCATCTATGCACTAAGTAATACCCCCACCGAACCATACAGACACTCATACTGATACTCAAAAAACAACTAATAACCCATATAGACACTCATGTAGCTACTCACCAACCCATGCAGCCACTTATACACAAAGTGAGAGACTGATACAGATATTTTCATATTTAAACATTACTCACTAACCCATGATTCACTAAGATACACTTAATCAGTCAGTTATACAATCAATTTTACAAAAACAATCATCCATTTAGGCACTTATATACCCATTTATTCTTCCATCGACCTTGAGATATATATATATAAAACATATTTAATTTTCAGAAAAACACACATTCACTGGATGATGTCATCAGTGATGTCACTGACCATGTCATGAGTGATGTAATATGGGACGTCATCAGCAGTGCATTGCGGGCGCGCGAGTTATAGTTAGCTGAACTAACTATAACGGGGGAATTTCTATGGTTTTGTACGAGTGAAATGTCCAACTAACTATAACGCCCCTGAAACCTATGGTTTTTTCAGTGAATATATATATATATATATATATATATATATATATATACCAACAAACAGTCCAGATTCAGCGCGCACTATTTCACAGCCGGTGCGGTTTCCGAGGTCAGACTTAACCTCGTAACATGGCAATCATCAAAGAAGAGTACCGCACTCCACGAATCTTTGTAAATTTTCGCTTTATTACAAGCGCATATTTTCACCACTACTACCACCAACGTTTCAGCCAAAAAATGGCCTTGATCACGGTATCATGAGTCCTTCATTGGTGTCTCCACTATATAGTCTTTCCATGTCAGCCCATTATGAGGCATTATGGGACTAGTAGTTTTTGGTTACCAGGCTTTGAAAGTTCTTTTTAATAGTTTTTTTTAAGTTGCCAGTTAGTACTCTGAATTTGCCATTTCTGCAAATTGTATCCTGAGTAGGTGTCTAAGTCATTTTCACAGGGATTTAGTTACATGTTTATTTTATTTTACCCATTACTCATCACAGGGTGCTTCCTCTACTCTCTTTGAGGTGCTTGGTTCATTTTGTACCCCTGAAATAGTGTTTGTCACATTTTATTTCTTACAGCATTGTTCAGATGTTAACCCCGTGCACATCTTTGTTTCCTTATGTCATCATATTGTTTGTAAAGTAATGTTACCATGGATACTTTTTCCTCTTGGTGATGCTTTCCTTATCCTCACATATTTAAAGTCAAGTGAGTGAATTCTCCTGTGACTTTATACATCTGAGCTCGTTTCTCATTTTTGCTGCGTTGTTCATTAATGGCTTAATGCCTGAGTATATGGAGTCCAACCTGCAGTTTTTGATGGGATTATTTAGTTACAAGTGAACATATAACCCTTCGTCCCCGTTAAGGCCATGCGGAGTCTTGGTTTTGAATCGAATGATTAGACGGGACTCCAACCTTCTCAGTTTTAAAGTCCTGTTTCCTCCTCTCTCGTTGAAGGGTACAGTTGCAATGCCAAAATATTTGATATTTTGCCAGTTTGTTTTATGCATTGTATGGATGTGCTTCGATATCGCATAGTTCATGTCTTGATTTATAATCGCTCTGAGATGTTCAAGAATTCTTTTTCTGAGCGGACAGATGGTGCTACCAATGTAGCGTAGGCCACACATGCACACAATCATGTAAACTGTGTATATTGAGTTACAAGTTATCTGTTCATTAATATGGAAGGATCTTCCTCTGAAGTCAACCACCTCTTTCATGTTCTGGCCCACCTTGCAGGCCTTGCACTTGTCACACCTCGTGAAGCCTGCTTGCTGTTTTCTCAGCCAATTGGTCGGTTTGATGTTTATAAAATGACTTCTGACAAGTTTGTCCTTGATTGAGGGTACCTTGCGGTAAGTCACCATAGGTTGTGTACCTATTCTCTCCCCAATGTCTGGATCTTTTGATAGAATATTCCAGTATTTTTTCAGGCTCTTCACAATTTTATAGCTTTCTTTGCTAAACGTTGTGATTAATCTTATTGGGTTATTCTCTTTTTCAATTGTTCCTTCTTTTTGTTTGTTCGTTAAGAGTCAATGCACGGGGTATCTTTTTCGCCCGTAGTCGTCCTTGTCTGACATCATTGAATTTGTAACCTCTTCTCAGAAATCTACATTCAGTCTCCTGGAATGTCTCTTCCATTATTTTGTCTTCAGAGCAATTTCTTCGCATCCTGATAAATTCCCCGTAGGGGATGCTTTTTTTCAGTTGAGCAGGATGGAAGCTGGAGCCATGCAAGACGCTATTGGTAGCTGTCGGTTTCCGATAGATTTTAGTATGGATTTTGTTTTCATTAATGTACACAGAAACGTCCAAGAATTGGATCTGCTCCCTGCTCAGATTGTACGTAAACTTGAGACCCACTTCGTTGTTCAGGACGTCAAAGTATTCTTTAAATTCTTCCACACTGCCATTCCATATAATAAATAGATCGTCTATGTATCTCAACCATAGCTCGATCTTTGCCGTGTGTACATCATTCTCCTCATTCCATGCCATGAATTTCTTCCACCAGCCCATGGTAAGGTTCGCATAGCTGGGGGAAAAAGACACGCCCATAGCAGTTCCGCACTTTTGGGCATATATCTGTTGGTTGAAGGTGAAGATGTTATTTCTCAGACATAGTTCTACCATTTCCGTGAGCATGCGAGTGTGTTCCAGTTCTTGAATATTTCTTTGCTTGAGAAAGTATCCAACGGCTTTTAGCCCCAGGTCATGGCTGATGGACGTTTATAATGAAACCAGCCAGTCATTTCTTCATCGGTCAGGTTAAGCATCAAGTCATATGATGTTTTAATGCTATTCATATCTTCAATACTGAGGTTGGTCTCTTGTTGTTGTTCCCTTCTGCCGTCTCTTCCCTCAATGTTGGATTTAGTGAAGAATTTTGCTAATTTGAGTCTTCTTACATATTTGTATATGTCAATACGAGTCTCTACGTAATCAGAATGTTTGTCGGGGCAGAAAGTGAGACCTTTGTTCAGCAGGTTCTCTTCCTGCTTATTTAGGACATAGTCGAACAGGTTGATAATTAGATTGTCTGTTGTATCCAGGTTCACTTCTTCGATTACTTCTTCATCCTGTTGCGGAGAGGGTAGCCCCTTGTTCTTTCTTGACCCTCTTCGCGTCTTTCGCCGTCGCTTGGGCCTGATGTTGGATTCTTTCCTCTCCCTCTCCCACGACCTCGTCCTCTTCATCTTTCTCTCGGTGTCCTCTGATCGATGTAGATTAGCTTCATCTCTTCTAAAAAAGTTGTGCGGCCCCCCACTCGCACTGTTCGTTCTTGCTCACTGAGATCAGATTCTGATTCGCTCGCCACCATTCTCGGTGTCTCCGATATTGATAGCTTTCCAGTGTGTAGTTGCTGTTTTAATGTGTCAAATCTTCTAGCGAATGTCAGTATTGCTCCTGTTTCATAGTCCACTTCGTCACGTTTGAACTTGCGTTGTTTGCGTAGTTCAACTTCCTCCTCATATTTATCCAAGTTTTTCTCCATATCTTTCCTTAATGATTTAGATTCTTCTTCTTTCTTAAGAGCAGCTATCTGCGTTTCCAATTCTTTAATCTCCTTATGTAGTTCCTCTATATCCTTTTTCGCATATTTTATGATTATCAGTAACATGTTCCTTGAGCATTGCATGCTATTCCTTGCCCACTCCTCGAGCATTTCAGGTTTAGTATCAGGGTGATTAGGCAGGGTGAATATTCTTAATCCCCTTGGTATCCGATCACATTCAACATATTTTTCTAATGTTATCACCTCCCAGCTTTTTGATATTTGCTTTCTGAGTAGTTTTTCAAGTTGAAAAAAAAGCTGTTTCAGATCTTTTTGGGTGCTTCCTCCCCCTGCTGTGACATCCATAATGGCAGATTGCATTGTCCCTTTATTGAAAAGCGACTCCGCTTTCAGAGACCTTTTCGCAGCCCTTGCTTCCATGTCTTAGTTTCACTTGCTGCGGTAACCACTAATCGTAACCGTGTCCCTCGTCACGATACGTGGTAATTAAGTTTAAGTGGTGTGCGCTTTCGTTATGATTCGTGAGCGGGCTGCCAAACTATGTGTAAGTCTTAGTTTGCAGCTTCGCTTGCTGCAACATTATTTCGGATTACGGTGCCCATGTCTATTGTGAGCTCCCCAGCCTTCTCCTCACCTGAAAGTCACCCGATCGGGCTGCGTCCTCCGGCCCCACTCGTCCGGTGTCCCAGATTCAGAGGCGGCTGCTCTTTGCTCGGAACGCTGCTGTAATGGGGGTCTAGATTCTCCGGTTGCTCAGAACTCCTTCCAGTCAACAACCTATGTTATGGCTCGCATTCGCAGTACCGGATCTCCAATTCTTTTTTTTTTTTTTTGTGTAAAACTTTTTATTGATAAACAGACATCAGCAATACAATCACATTTCAGAGGAAGTAGTACATTAGGCTTCACGGGAAGGATCTCCACTTTTTTGCCGCTTTTTCGTTTACAGCCAGTATTCCAAAGATGATTCAATAATGTCGGGCGCCGCTGAATAAATTAACTATACCAACAAACAGTCCAGATTCAGCGCGCACTATTTCACAGCCGGTGCGGTTTTCGAGGTCGGACTTAACCTCGTAACATGGCAATCATCAAAGAAGAGTACCGCACTCCACAAATCTTTGTAAATTTTCGCTTTATTACAAGCGCATATTTTCACCACTACCACCACCAACGTTTCAGCCAAAAAAATGGCCTTGATCACGGTATTGTGAGTCCTTCATTTGTTTCTCCACTATATAGTCTTTCCATGTCAGCCCATTATGAGGCATTATGGGACTAGTAGTTTTTGGTTACCAGGCTTTGAAAGTTCTTTTTAATAGTTCTTTTTAAGTTGCCAGTTAGTACTCTGAATTTGTCATTTCTGCAGATTGTATCCTGAGTAGGTGTCTAAGTCATTTTCACAGGGATTTAGTTCCATGTTTATTTTACTCATCACATGGTGCTTCCTCTACTCTCTTTGAGGTGCTTGGTTCATTTTGTACCCCTGAAATAGTGTTTGTCACATTTTATTTCTTACAGCATTGTTCAGATGTTAACCTCATGCACATCTTTGTATCCTTATGTCGTCATATTGTTTGTAAAGTAATGTTACCATGGATACTTTTTCCTCTTGGTGATGCTTTCCTTATCCTCACATGTTTAAAGTCAAGTGACTGAATTCTCCTGTGACTTTATAAATCTGAGCTCGTTTCTCATTTTCGCTGCGTTGAAGAGGCTATGAAGCAACTGAATGATGACAAAAACTATATAAGGCTATCAATCAATCCCATATTCGAACTAACCCTTGATCTCAACACAAAGATCAGAATGTGGCAAAATAAGGGTCTTTTGAGTGATGAAGAAGTACAATTTCTGAAGAATGACAGTCCTGTAATGCCAACAATATATTTCCTACCCAAGGTGCACAAGACACTGTACAATCCCCCAGGAAGACCTATCATATCCAGTTGTAATTCCCTGTATGAAAACATTTCAACATATGTAGATTTCTTTCTTGCACCAATGGTCACAAACTTGAGCTCCTACATTAAAGATACGGGTGACTTTTTAAGAATTCTCAGCGACATAGAATGGCATCAAAATTTCTATCTAGTCACCATTGATGTGGTTTCATTATATACGTCCATCAGCCATGACCTGGGGCTAAAAGCCGTTGGATACTTTCTCAAGCAAAGAAATATTCAAGAACTGGAACACACTCGCATGCTCACGGAAATGGTAGAACTATGTCTGAGAAATAACATCTTCACCTTCAACCAACAGATATATGCCCAAAAGTGCGGAACTGCCATGGGCGTGTCTTTTTCCCCCAGCTATGCGAACCTTACCATGGGCTGGTGGGAGAAATTAATGGCATGGAATGAGGAGAATGATGTACACACTGCAAAGATCGAGCTATGGTTGAGATACATAGACGATCTATTTATTATATGGAATGGCAGTGTGGAAGAATTTAAAGAATACTTTGAAGTCCTGAATAACAACGAAGTGGGTCTCAAGTTTACGTACAATCTGAGCAGGGAGCTGATCCAATTCTTGGACGTTTCTGTGTACATTAATGAAAACAAAATCCATACTAAAATCTATCGGAAACCGACAGCTACCAATAGCGTCTTGCATGGCTCCAGCTTCCATCCTGCTCAACTGAAAACAAGCATCCCCTACTGGGAATTTATCAGGATGCGAAGAAATTGCTTTGAAGACAAAATAATGGAAGAGACATTTCAGGAAACAATGTAGATTTCTGAGAGGAGGGTACAAATTCAATGATGTCAGACAAGGACGACTACGGGCGAAAAAGATACCCCGTGCATTGACTCTAACGAACAAACAAAAAGAAGGAACAATTGAAAAAGAGAATAACCCAATAAGATTAATCACAACGTTTAGCAAAGAAAGCTACAAAATTGTGAAGATCCTGAAAAAATACTGGAATATTCTATCAAAAGATCCAGACATTGGGAAGAGAATAGGTACACAATCAAGGACAAACTTGTCAGAAGTCATTTTATAAACATCAAACCGACCAATTGGCTGAGAAAACAGCAAGCAGGCTTCACACGGTGTGACAAGTGCAAGGCCTGCAAGGTGGGCCAGAACATGAGAGGTGGTTGACCTCAGAGGAAGATCCTTCCATATTAATGAACAGATAACTTGTAACTCAACATACACAGTTTACATGATTGTGTGTATGTGTGGCCTACGCTACATTGGTAGCACCATCTGTCCGCTCAGAAAAAGAATTCTTGAACATCTCAGAGCGATTACAAATCAAGACATGAACTATGCGATATCGAAGCACATCCATACAATGCATAAAACAAACTGGCAAAATATCAAATATTTTGGCATTGCAACTGTACCCTTCAACGAGAGAGGAGGAAACAGGACTTTAAAACTGAGAAGGTTGGAGTCCCGTGTAATCATTCGATTCAAAACCTAGACTCCGCATGGCCTTAACGGGGACAAAGAGTTATATGTTCACTTGTAACTAAACAATCCCATCAAAAACTGCAGGTTGGACTCCATATACTCCGGCATTAAGCCATTAATAAACAACACAGCGAAAATGAGAAACGAGCTCAGATGTATAAAGTCACAGGAGAATTCACTCACTCGACTTTAAATATGTGAGGATAAGGAAAGCATCACCAAGAGGAAAAAGTATCCATGGTAACATTACTTTACAAACAATACGACGACATAAGGATACAAAGATTTGCACGAGGTTAACATCTGAACAATGCTGTAAGAAATAAAATGTGACCAACACTATTTCAGGGATACAAAATGAACCAAGCACCTCAAAGAGAGTAGAGGAAGCACCCTGTGATGAGTAATGGGTAAAATAAAATAAACATGTAACTAAATCCCTGTGAAAATGACTTAGACACCTACTCAGGATACAATGTGCAGAAATGACAAATTCAGAGTACTAACTGGCAACTTAAAAAAGAACTATTAAAAAAGAACTTTCAAAGCCTGGTAACCAAAAACTACTCGTCCCATAATGCCTCATAATGGGCTGACATGGAAAGACTATATAGTGGAGACACAAATGAAGGACTCACGATACCGTGATCAAGGCCATTTTTTGGCTGAAACGTTGGTGGTGGTAGTGGTGAAAATAGGCGCTTGTAATAAAGCGAAAATTTACAAAGATTCGTGGAGTGCGGTACTCTTCTTTGATGATTGCCATGTATATATATATATGTGTGTGTGTGTGTGTGTGTATATATATGTCTGTATTTATATGTGTGTATATATGTGTGTGTATATGTATGTTTATATATGTGTATCTGTATATATGTGTGTATATACATATATATTTGTCCTTCCGTAAATGCCTCTGATCCGCGCGCTCTCAGTAAAGGAAGACTCTGTGTCAATAAATATCAACTGCTGTGTTTATTCACAACGCGTTTCGCTTTCCCTGAAAGCTTGATCACGGGAAAGCGAAACGCGTTGTGAATAAACACAGCAGTTGATATTTATTGACACAGAGTCTTCCTTTACTGAGAGCGCGCGGATCAGAGGCATTTACGGAAGGATTGGAACAGCCGGTGTGCTCCGCCGGCGTGCGCGCCACTCTCCATGGGTCCCTTGTAGTCCAGAAGGAGCGCGTTTGTGTTTTATATATATTTGTGTATATATATATATGTGTGTGTTTTTATATATGTGTGTGTGTGTGTATATGTGTGTGTATGTGTGTGTGTATATATGTGTGTGTGTATATTTGTGTATGTGTGTATATATTTGTGTATGTGTGTGTATATATGTGTGTATATATATATATATACATGTGTGTGTGTATATATATGTGTCACTGCCCATGTCATGAGTGATGTAATATGTGACGTCATCAGCAGTGCATTGCGGGGGCGCGAGTTATAGTTAGCTGAACTAACTATAACGGGGGAATTTCACGGGTTTTGTACGAGTGCAATGTCCAAGTAACTATAACTGTCCCTAAAACCTATGGTTTTTTCAGTGAATTTCAAAGGTTTTTTAAATGTTAATTTGTAACTATAACGTGTCTGAAACCTATGGTTTTTTCAGTGAATTTCAAAGGTTTTTTAAATGCTAATTTCTAACTATAACGTGCCTGAAACCTATGGTTTTTTCAGTGAATTTCAAAGGTTTTGTAAATGACAATTTTTAAATGTATTAATTGTTATATTAATTTTTTTCATACTGATTTACTACATTTTTAGAAACAATTTTTTTACATATTTTATTTTTTAAATTACATTGTAATTACATTATACATTACATTACAAAAATACTTTCTCAGAATGAATTACTTTAGTTTAAATACTTTGCACATAGGCAATAGACTTTTAAGTACAGTAGTTACAGTTGTTGCAATGCTCAACACATTTTCAAACACAATGCAACATTCAGCTCAATGTGAATTTCTAGTTAAATGCAATTAGTTACTTTATGGATTACTTTTCTAACCACAGGACTGGATCCTAGATTCAGTCCTGGGACATCTCCTGTAAACAGTTGAGTAAAAGCGTTTTGGTTACAGTACTGATTTTTAAGGAATATTATTGTATTTTAAAAGTTGACACTTAGAAACTTTTTCTCATATAGTCACCAATGTTATCCTATGGAAGGAAATTCACTTAGCAGGTAAAAACTGTTATCTTTTTCTTACTCAGTGTTGGATCCTGGATCCAGCACTGGTGCATCTCCTGTAAACAGTTGAAAGAATGCGTTTAAGTCATACAGGCGATTTTTAAGGAATAAATGTAGTTTGTAAAAATCAACACTTTGAAACTTTTTTGCTGAAAACCATACAATGGATTCCTATGGAAGAAAATATAAGTTACTGGTAAGTACGGTTAAAATTACTTTTCAGGGTCAGTGCTGGGCTAAAGATGCAGCACTGGGTTCTCTCCTGATAACAGGTGAGTAAATCGGAATTCGTATTTCCGCTGATTTTAGAGGAATATTTTAAAGTTTCAAAACTCCACACTTAGAAGAATTTCCAAGTGAAACCAGTCAATGTTAGCCTATGGAAGGAAATTCAAGTTACTGGTAAGTACGGTTAGAATTACTTTTCAGGGTCAGTGCTGGGCTAAAAGGTGCAGCACTGGGGTTTCTCCTGATAACAGGTGAGTAAGTCGGAATTCGGATTTCGGCTGATTTTAGAGGAATATTTGTATGTTTCAAAAATCAACACTTAGAAACTTTTTCAGCAAAAAGCAGGCAATGATATCCTATGCAAGGAAATTCAAGTTACTGGTAAGTACGGTTAAAATTACTTTTCAGGATTAGTACTGGGCTGAAAGATGCAGCACTGAGGTCTCTCCTGATAACAGGTGAGTAAATCGGAATTCGTATTTCGGCTGATTTTAGAGGAATATTTTAAAGTTCCAAAACTCCACACTTAGAAGAATTTCCAAGTGAAACCAGTCAATGTTAGCCTATGGAAGGAAATTCAAGTTACTGGTAAGTACGGTTAAAATTACTTTTCAGGACCAGTACTGGGCTGAAAGATACAGCACTGAGGTCTCTCCTTATAACAGGTGAGTAAATCGGAATTCGTATTTCTGCTGATTTTAGATGAATATTTTAAAGTTCCAAAACTCCACACTTAGAAGAATTTCCAAGTGAAACCAGTCAATGTTAGCCTATGGAAGGAAATTCAAGTTACTGGTAAGTACGGTTAAAATTACTTTTTAGGACCAGTACTGGGCTGAAAGATACAGCACTGAGGTCTCTCCTGATAACAGGTGAGTAAATCGGAATTCGTATTTCGGCTGATTTTAGAGGAATATTTGTATGTTTCAAAAATCAACATGTAGAAACTTTTTCAGCAAAAAGCAGGCAATGATATCCTATGGAAGGAAATTCAAGTTACTGGTAAGTACGGTTAAAATTACTTTTCAGGACCAGTACTGGGCTGAAAGATACAGCACTGAGGTCTCTCCTTATAACAGGTGAGTAAATCGGAATTCGTATTTCGGCTGATTTTAGAGGAATATTTGTATGTTTCAAAAATCAACACTTAGAAACTTTTTCAGCAAAAAGCAGGCAATGATATCCTATGGAAGGAAATTCAAGTTACTGGTAAGTACGGTTAAAATTACTTTTCAGGACCAGTACTGGGCTGAAAGATGCAGCACTGAGGTCTCTCCTTATAACAGGTGAGTAAATCGGAATTCGTATTTCGGCTGATTTTAGATGAATATTTTAAAGTTCCAAAACTCCACACTTAGAAGAATTTCCAAGTGAAACCAGTCAATGTTAGCCTATGGAAGGAAATTCAAGTTACTGGTAAGTACGGTTAAAATTACTTTTTAGGACCAGTACTGGGCTGAAAGATACAGCACTGAGGTCTCTCCTGATAACAGGTGAGTACATCGGAATTCGTATTTCGGCTGATTTTAGAGGAATATTTGTATGTTTCAAAAATCAACACGTAGAAACTTTTTCAGCAAAAAGCAGGCAATGATATCCTATGGAAGGAAATTCAAGTTACTGGTAAGTACGGTTAAAATTACTTTTCAGGACCAGTACTGGGCTGAAAGATACAGCACTGAGGTCTCTCCTTATAACAGGTGAGTAAATCGGAATTCGTATTTCGGCTGATTTTAGAGGAATATTTGTATGTTTCAAAAATCAACACTTAGAAACTTTTTCAGCATAAAGCAGGCAATGATATCCTATGGAAGGAAATTCAAGTTACTGGTAAGTACGGTTAAAATTACTTTTCAGGACCAGTACTGGGCTGAAAGATGCAGCACTGAGGTCTCTCCTTATAACAGGTGAGTAAATCGGAATTCGTATTTCGGCTTATTTTAGATGAATATTTTAAAGTTCCAAAACTCCACACTTAGAAGAATTTCCAAGTGAAACCAGTCAATGTTAGCCTATGGAAGGAAATTCAAGTTACTGGTAAGTACGGTTAAAATTACTTTTTAGGACCAGTACTGGGCTGAAAGATACAGCACTGAGGTCTCTCCTGATAACAGGTGAGTAAATCGGAATTCGTATTTCGGCTGAGTTTAGAGGAATATTTGTATGTTTCAAAAATCAACACGTAGAAACTTTTTCAGCAAAAAGCAGGCAATGATATCCTATGGAAGGAAATTCAAGTTACTGGTAAGTACGGTTAAAATTACTTTTCAGGACCAGTACTGGGCTGAAAGATACAGCACTGAGGTCTCTCCTTATAACAGGTGAGTAAATCGGAATTCGTATTTCGGCTGATTTTAGAGGAATATTTGTATGTTTCAAAAATCAACACTTAGAAACTTTTTCAGCAAAAAGCAGGCAATGATATCCTATGGAAGGAAATTCAAGTTACTGGTAAGTACGGTTAAAATTACTTTTCAGGACCAGTACTGGGCTGAAAGATGCAGCACTGAGGTCTCTCCTTATAACAGGTGAGTAAATCGGAATTCGTATTTCGGCTGATTTTAGATGAATATTTTAAAGTTCCAAAACTCCACACTTAGAAGAATTTCCAAGTGAAACCAGTCAATGTTAGCCTATGGAAGGAAATTCAAGTTACTGGTAAGTACGGTTAAAATTACTTTTTAGGACCAGTACTGGGCTGAAAGATACAGCACTGAGGTCTCTCCTGATAAAAGGTGAGTAAATCGGAATTCGTATTTCGAGCTGATTTTAGAGGAATATTTGTATGTTTCAAAAATCAACACTTAGAAACTTTTTCAGCAAAAAGCAGGCAATGATATCCTATGGAAGGAAATTCAAGTTACTGGTAAGTACGGTTAAAATTACTTTTCAGGACCAGTACTGGGCTGAAAGATACAGCACTGAGGTCTCTCCTTATAACAGGTGAGTAAATCGGAATTCGTATTTCGGCTGATTTTAGAGGAATATTTGTATGTTTCAAAAATCAACACTTAGAAACTTTTTCAGCAAAAAGCAGGCAATGATATCCTATGGAAGGAAATTCAAGTTACTGGTAAGTACGGTTAAAATTACTTTTCAGGACCAGTACTGGGCTGAAAGATGCAGCACTGAGGTCTCTCCTGATAACAGGTGAGTAAATAGGAATTCGTATTTCGGATGATTTTAGAAGAATATTTGCACAATGGTGAAGGGAGGGGCGGGGCCTGAGGTGACATCTGTGCAAACGCGCCCCGTGGCGCGTTTTAAGTTGGGGGATTAAGTCCCCTTGAATCCTGAGGGTCCCTAGGGGCCAACTAGCCCACCAGGAACCTCCAGTATGCGCCAGGGGCTGCGTTGCAGAGACTGTAGAGGGGCCACACCCCTTTACACCTCTCTGCAACGCAGCTCTGTGGCGCTTTCTGGATGTACCTGTTGGGCTAGTTGGCCCCAGGACCCTCAGGATTGAAGGGGATCTAATTCCCCATCTTAAAACGCGCCACGGGGCCTGTTTGCACACATGTCACCTGAAGCCCCGCCCCCTCCCTTCACCACTGTGCAAACGCGCCCTGTGGTGCGTTTTAAGTTGGGGGATTAAGTCCCCTTGAATCCTGAGGGTCCCCGGAGTCCAACTAGCCATATACTCCACCACTACCATATACCTCCAAAAAGCGCCACAGAGCTGCGTTGCAGAGAGGTGTAAAAAGGGGCGTGGCCTCTGTACACTTCTCTGCAAGGCAGCCCCCTGGCGCATACTGGAGGTTCCTGGTGGGCTAGTTGGCCCCCAGGGACCCCCAGTATTCAAGGGGAATTCGTTCCCCCTCTGCAAACGCGCCAGGGGGCGCGTTTGCAGAGTGGTGAAGGAAGGGGGGGGGGCCTGCGGGCTGGATGTACCTGTTGGGCTAGTTGGCCCCCAGGGACCCTCAGGATTGAAGGGGATTTAATTCCCCATCTTAAAACGCGCCACGGGGCCTGTTTGCACACATGTCACCTGAAGCCCCGCCCCCTCCCTTCACCACTGTGCAAACGCGCCCGTGGCGCGTTTTAAGTTGGGGATTAAGTCCCTTGAATCCTGAGGGTCCCCGGAGTCCAACTAGCCATATACTCCACCACTACCATATACCTCCAAAAAGCGCCACAGAGCTGCGTTGCAGAGAGGTGTAAAAAGGGGCGTGGCCTCTGTACACCTCTCTGCAAGGCAGCTCCTGGCGCATACTGGAGGTTCCTGGTGGGCTAGTTGGCCCCCAGGGACCCCCAGTATTCAAGGGGAATTCGTTCCCCTCTGCAAACGCGCCAGGGCGCGTTTGCAGAGTGGTGAAGGAAGGGGGGCCTGCGGGCCCGATCGGTTTTTTTGTTTTGTTTGTTTTTTGTCTCCTGAAGGGGGCTGTGTGGCCCCCTTCCTTTTTCATATTTTTGGGCCCTGGGGACCCCATCCCCCAGGGCCTTACCCCTTTTTTTGTAATTAAAATAAAATAAAATTAAAAAACGGGAAGGGGGCCGCGTGGCCCCCTTCCCTGGGCCTGTATTGGCCCCGGGGACCCCATCCCCGGGGCATGGCCTCGATTTTTTTTTGTTCTTTGGAGGGGGCTGCGTGGCCCCCTCCTCAGGCCATTTAAGGCCCCGGGACTCCATCCCCCGGGGCCGGCCTTTCCGTTTTTTTAAATTTAATTATTTTTATTTTTTGGGAGGGGGGCCGCGTGGCCCCCCTCCCGGGCCACTACTTGCCCCGGGGACCCCATCCCCCTCTCCGTTGGGGACTGTGGGGGGGTCCCGCCGGCTCCCCGCTTCCCTTGGGAGCCGGTATTGCTTTTCCACATGGGGAGCTGCTAAGATGCAGCTCCCCATGTGGAAAGGTCGGCTTTGGATATTGGAAGAGAGAGCAGGTTTCCCTGCTCTCTCTTCCAATATCCAAAGCAGTTTGTAATGACAGGACGGAGCCGCGAGGCTCCCGTCCTGCCATAACAAACTACAGTGTCCCGGGGGTAGGCACCCCGGGACACTGCAGGAACCGGCCCTGGGGGGTGGTGGTCCCCAGGGCCATCAAGGGCTCCAGGAGGGGGCTGCGCGGCCCCCTCCCTTTCAGGTCACAGCCCCGGGAGGTGGTGGTCCCCGGGGCTCTGGAGTCCGTAACGGACCCCCATATTTAAATGTTTAGTGCCCCGGGGAGGTGGCGGTCCCGGGCGTGTGGGGGCTGGAGCCCCCCACACAGGTTTTTCAATTTAAAAAAAAAGCCCCGGGAGGTGGTGGTCCTCGGGGCTGCGGGAGGGCTCAGAGCCCTCCCGCACCATTTAAAAAGCGCCGGGGGTGGCGGTCCCGGGGCTTAGGGGCCCTTTGAGGCCCCCACACATAAATTAACCCCTCCACCATGCCCCCGGGACTTGGGCCACCCGGGGCAAAATACACCGAAGCGCGGGAGACCGCGCCTCGATGCTTCGGCAGGATTCGCGCACCCTGAGCGCATCCTGCCGATTTTTTTTAATTTTTTTTTTGCCCAGGGGTCCTTGTGGGACCCCTGAGCAAACCTAGGGGTCAGGGTGTTTCTACCCTGCCCCCTTTGTGCGCTTTGCGCACTTGTTTCTGTCCCTCGGTTCTACCGAGGGATAAAATGGCTGCCAACATTTCCTGAATCGGAATGTTGACAGCCAGCTGACAGCCAATTAACATGCAGCTCGTGATCGGGACGGTGCGCGCAGGGTGCGCTCAGGGTGCGCGAATCCTCCGTGCCCATAGATATCACTATCTTTTTACTTTTGATTTTCTCAGCAACTACTGAACGGATTTACACCATTTAACAAAAAGGGTTCTTTCTGAACCAAGAACTACCTCTTTGCCAAATTTGGTGTAATTCCGTTCAGCAGTTCGGGCTGTAGCCGTGTCTAAAGTTTCCTATGGAAAATTGCATGGGGAAAACGCGTTTTGGGACCCCCTTTTTCTCGGCCCCCGCTTGACGAATCCCCCCGAGACTTTCAGGGTAGGAGCGGACCGGAGCGGGCCACAAAGTTTGAAAATTTTGCGAAGATACGTCAACCGGCAAGAGAGTTATTTCAAATAGAATGTCGCGGATTTCCTATGGATAATAGGTTGTAACTATAACTATCTACTGGCGACCGCCAGTAGATAATATGTGTATGTATATATATATATGTGTATGTATATATATATATGTGTATGTATATATGTGTGTATATGTATGTGTATATGTATGTGTGTGTATATGTATGTGTGTGTATATGTATATGTGTGTATATGTATGTGTGTATATATGTGTATATGTATATATATGTGTATGTATATGTGTGTATATGTATGTATATATATGTGTATATATATATGTGTATGTGTATATATATGTGTATGTGTATATGTATATATATTGTGTGTGTATGTATATGTGTATATGTGTGTATGTATATGTGTATATGTGTATGTGTGTATATGTGTATATGTGTGTATATGTGTGTGTGTATATGTGTATATGTATATATATGTGTATATGTATATATATGTGTATGTGTATATATATGTGTATGTGTATATATATGTGTGTGTGTATGTATATGTGTATATGTGTGTATATGTGTGTATATGTGTATATGTATATATATGTGTATATGTATATATATATGTGTGTGTATATATTATTTTATCATTAACATCTCTATTATAATTGCTGGAAACTAAAACCTCTACCCAGGGTTTGTCGTTGTTTCTTGTGTTGTGACAGAGTTGCATCATTGTGCCTTTTGTTCCAATAACTCGATGCTCCGGCTTTGAGACACCAACTGATTTGTCTCTTAGTAATCGACACATCTTGAACATATATTTCAGCCTACCATCTAAGACAATAGATGTGCTTATGTTTATGCATACAGTTATCTATAAATTGACATCATCTAGTTCCTCGTTCATCCCTTCCAGTGCTTCCAATGGTAAGGGTTCCCCTTTAACCTTAGTGTAGCAAATTAACATTCCAATTACTCGAGTTATCGTGTGAAACAGAACTAGTGGTAAAAGTTTTGGTCTAATGACTTCCTCTCATGAATGCATCTGCCTTCCAAATCTTACTTTGCCACTGGATTCAAGCTAGCCTGGCTGATGAGGGCTGTTAGCCCGAAACCAGTCCCAGGATGCTTGTTTCCGGTCCAGGGAAGACATGGCTTGGCAGTTCGGGCTGGACTGTTCCCATGAGGCACAGGGTCAAGACTGATTTGCATATAGCTGTGTCTGAGCTGGGGTGGCAAAGTGAGCTAAAGAACGATGATGGATTAAACCCAGATCTGTGACTGGGGGTGAGTGTCTGAAAGTTTCAGCGCTCCGTCCATCATCTCCTTGTGTTTGCTTTCCCAATCTTATAGCCAGCTAGAATGTAATTACAGTAATTTTACTTCTATATTGACTCTTTAATGAACCGCATCCTCTGATCTGCCTTTGAGCCACACATTATGTAGTGGTCAATTGTTCTAAATCACAGTAATCTGTAATCATTGTTTATATACTTTCACCCCTTGTGCCAATATTTGTGCAGCTCTTTTATGGCATGTAGCTCTTAATCTGAAAGAAACAGTTAGTTATAGATTCCTTACCTTAGAATCTCCCCCAGGCGTCAGACTGGATCCGGAAAGTTTTTCG